>JAWWEU010000091.1:69689390-69719537 GCA_035583155.1 Acropternis orthonyx
GCAGGAGTTTCCCTGCACTCAAGAAGAAAGGTTAATAAACTAACAGATGGGCAATTAGTGGAGAACCCACCTCCTACACAACCAGATTTTTATTTTTTTTCCTTGGAGCTGGCTAATTACTACCTCTTCTCCTGTAGCCCACGGCTAGGATTTGCCTTTGGTGCATCCCACACAACAGTTTAATCCCCTGGGATGGGCATCCTAGGGGTCCCCCGGGCCCTCACTATCGTTGCTTCCCCATTGTTGGTGAGATCCCACCTCCCAGGCCATGAGAGCAGGGAATGCCTGGTTTACAGGAGATGAGAGTCAGCTCATGAACTGAGGGATGAGACATCTCAAGAAGCCAGAAGGCCACTGGTCCCCAGCCCACCACTCCTGCTGTGTGGTGGCATGGGCAGAAGGGGACCAAGAGGGACACGGGGCTTTGTCTCTCAGTCACATCACTGTGACTCGTCTGTAGGGACAGTCTGATGTCACACTCACGAAAGCCACCACTTTTCTTGAACAGCAGAAGCTGTCAGACCAATTAAAAATGTTTTGCTCCTTATATTCCAGTGCCTAATTCCCAAACCAATGAAGAGGGCCACATGCCTGGTGGCCCTCAGGTCTTCTCCCCAGTCATTGGAGTGTCACAACCACCCTCCAGTGCAGCTTCCCAACAGCTCTAGGTCAGCCCTGGCTCCCCAGCTCACTTTGACCTCGTTGCTAACCCACATCACCCTTCCCACTTCACAGGTCCCTCCTCTGCTCCATCCAGCCTGGTCAGGTAAGGATGTCTTGCCTTCTACTTATGTTGTCCCACAGGAGGGTGGAGATGGCTAAGGAGGAAAATGCAGCATGTCCATGGTCTTGGTAACAGTTCTCTGGCCTTAGAGTGGGCTCTTGGGAAAAGGAGAGGATTGGACTGATGGCCAGGTATGAGGCAACAAGGCTTGGGCACAGCTGAGGAGACCCCAGAGCATGGTTGGAAGGCTGCAGTCAAGCATGCAATTAGCCTGGGAAAGCTGGGAATGTCCAGACTGGAGAAGAGAAGGCTTCAGCAAGACCTCAGAGCCCCTTCCAGTGCCTAAAGGGGCTCCAAGAGAACTGGAGAGGGACTTTGCACAAGGGATGGAGGGACAAGACAAGGGGAAGTGTCTTCCCACTGACAGAGGACAGGGTTAGACAGAATATTGCCAAGAAGTTCTACCCTGGGAGGTTGGTGAGGCCCTAACACAGGTTGCCCAGAGAAGCTGTGGCTGCCCCTGGATCCCTGGAAGTGTCCAAGGCCAGGTTGGATGGTGCTTGGAGCAACCTGGGTTACTGGAAGGTGTCCCTGCTCATGGCAGGGGGTGGAACAAGATGAGCTTTAAGGTCCCTTCCAGCTACCGAAATCATTCTGTGATTCTATGATACCACATTAAACAACAGACTATCCACCCCAGGGATAGGTAAGTGAATGCTGCCTGTGCTAACACCATGCAACAGAAACCTTTCCCTTTCTCTGGACCCCACTTTCTAATGGAGCAGAAAAAGTGTCCACACCAAAGCTGATGAGCTCAGCCAAGTGTGGAGGAAGGTATGGGGACACCAAAAAGCCCACCTCAGAGCCAGCTCAGGTGTGACAGGGCCTGGTTCTTTGGCTGGCATCCACACCATGCTCCCACAGACCCTTGGCATTTCCCCATTACCCAGCACAACACTGATCTTGGACACTCCTGAGAGCTGTGGTGGCCAAGCTAGAAAGGAATGGAAAAAAATAAACTAAAACCACCCCAAAACAAGCCTTAGTCTAACAGTAAAGAAGCTGTATCTGAGGTCAATATAATTGCACATGCCTGGGGCTGCTCCCTGGTAACCTGTGTTATCCCTTTGTGATGTCTCCAAGCTGAGTTATCCCTATGTGGTATCTCCTTCCTGAGTTCCTCCTACATGGTATCTCCTTCCCTCACCTTACCACCTTACCTCAGAACAATGGCCATTTCAGCAGGACAATCAACTGTACAGGACACAGCCAATGAAACAAGAAATTTAAACCCACAGTCAAATTTGTAACAATTATTTGCATTAAGTGTAGTTTTGCTGATTTATCAGAGTCTAAAACATGCTGCACCACTGACTGTTTTTACAGCTACCTACACAGATGAAAGCTTATAATCAACACACAAGAAAATCCTTCCCAGGAGAGGTTTGACACAACCTTTCGAGGCTCTGAGCAGCAGGACAGTAGGAGCAGTTAATGCTGAGGGTGCAGGAGATTGCTCTGGATGCTTTAAGGTTAATTGCAACTCAGACCCTTCAAGCCCACCTGCTGCAGAGGGAGGATCCATATCAGTGTTGCAGACATTCCCTCTAGCACTCCTTAGCTGCTTGCTGGAGCCACTTACAAAGCCTAGAGCGGCCAGAGATGTGTCCTCACCTTATTCCCTTCTTCTCCTGCCAGGCCACAGCTGACAGACTGCACCTACGAGAATTTTGACCGCAGGCACAGCAGCACCCAGACCCTGCCCGCAGGGAGAGCAGTGCCCAGACACAGCTGAGGAGACCCCACACCACTGCTCCCTGTGTCCTCTCTCCCAGGGCACACAAAACCCACGCTGGCTGATGCACAGAAGGCCAAACAGGCACGACTCGGTGGGGATGTTGGAATGGGATGATCTTTAAGGTGCCTTCCAACCCAAACCATTCTCTATGCTATGACTTCCAGCCCTGCTGCTGCTCACCAGCAAGAGCAGCCCTTCAAAGGAAAAAGCCCTTCAAGGGAAAAAAAAAACCTTCAAGGGAAAAGAGAAGAAAGAAAGGAGAAAGGGGGATGAAACTTCAAGAGCAGAAGAGGATCTGCACAGGATGCCAGTTTTAACCAATCTCTGTATGTTTTTTTGCCCATATCAGACATTTAGCAAGCAGGTAACAGTATAAAGTTTTCTCACATCCTTTTGCTTTGGCAATTTTCAAGTATCACTTCAAGAAGTGGTTCTCACTACTCCATTTGTCCAACCACACGCAGCCTACAAGTGAGCTACTGTCATGTTTCAAACACCAGCTGTGACAGAACACTACTGGAATTTCTGCTGGTGGTTTTGGGGTTTTTTTAATCATTATTACTCTTCCTTATCTTCCAGAAGAGCTTCTTTAAGCTTATTTATCTTTCAAAGGGAGTCCAAGAAAAAGGAAGAGGTTTTCCAAAAGCTGGTAGGGCTGAAAACAGGACATACAAAGTCTAATTAGTCTCTGTTCTAACTCTACTACTCTACCTAGTGCCCAGAAACCCAGAGCTTTGTGATAAATACACTGTGAAAGTGTTTCAATACAACAAATTGGCTTTTTCCTTTTTAAAGCTAAAATATTATTTCTAAAGAGTTTCCATCTCTGTGTTACGTAGAAAAGTCTGAATACTCATCTCTTAAACTCTTTTGAGATGAAATTACTACTACAAAGTCACTGGCCATCCACAGACAAATCTCTAACCCAACTGTGAATGTCCTCCAAGAACAGGTGAACAGATTCAGCTTATGGTACAGCGTGCTGTGAGTCAGCCTGGAGCCCTGGAGAGGCAGACACAGGTCAAGAATAGGGCTGGAAGGAGCAACAGGTTGGCTTAGATGCGGAAGAGGAGGACAAAGAATTAGAAAAGAACAAGTGACATGAACCTACTTCCAGGTTTACACAGCTGGATTTGATGCTCTGTGCAACCATTCCAGGGCAGCAGCTCCAAAACTTTACCCCAAGTGATCCTGCTCCTGGTAACAACCACCACTGGCTGGGATACCAAGCTGCTACTGAATTACCATCAAGCCTGTGGTCCTGCCTGCAAGCTCAGTCCTAGGCTAGGAATCGTTATTTTGAAGTTCACTTCTTCATAATATCTGTGCTGGGAAAGTAAAGCACAATTTTAAATTGCTTGGCCAGAATAAGGAAAAAAAAAAGATGCAAGGAAATCTTTGAGCTTGATCTTTTAAATCCCAGCAGCAACAAAGCCAGGTTTAAAAAAAATAAGAAGGGGTGTAAAGAGAAAAAGGAAGTTACACCAGATGGTGTAGTCAGGGACCTGCAAGCTCAGTTTCACAGGTGTCACAGAGGAAAGAGATCTCAGATGTATTAGTTGGACAAACTGAATCAAATTTCTGAGCCCTTATGATTTACAGACATAGAGCGATGAAGAACCAATTCCTACCTCTGCAATGGGGTTCAGGCTTGGCTCACAGGATTTTTCTCTCAAAAATTACCTCTTTAACTCTAGTTTGGGTCCAAACAGAAACATCAGACCTTGTGTCCCAAAACCAGCTCATGCTCAAACCACCCACTCAAACAAACTGGAAGGACAAAACACAGCAAGGCACACGGCCAGGCGGCTTCCAGTATTGAACTCATATGGCCAAAAAAGTGTCTTCCAGTTCCTCCCCTTTTTGCTGCCCAGTTTCTGTGCACTCAGGGTTTGGGGGGATTTGGCCATTGCTCCTTATTCTTCCAGGATAAAGGACACCATCTCCCATCACCACAGCACCACGTCCCCTGTGGGATGCTGCACAGTCAGCCTGCAGAGCAAGCACTGCCTGCACATTTCAGGCAGCTTGCTGCCCAGCTTCTGACTCTGCGTTCCTCTGAGTGAAGTTAATGCCACATTCAGCTGTTAAGTCCATTTCCCTATTTGGCTTTATTCTATTAATAAATACTTAAGCTGCAATCCACAGGCAACAATTCATCCCAATGCAACAGCTGCTGCGTGAGGAAAGCATTCAAAAGGCCACAGATACACATTCTCCAGCTAAGCTGCACCAGGTATCCAACAGGCATACTCATTATTGAGTAGCTGACATCACCTTTTAATTTCTTTCCATGCAATCTAAAATGTTAAAACCAACATAAAACTCGGTCTTCCTCCTGAGAGCACCTCGTGACATTAATGATGTGAACAAGAACGCTGTAGTTTAGGGCAGGAGGGATAGTGGGAGATGCTGGGAACACCAAAGTCTTTCCAGGAAAACTGGAAGAAATAAAAAGTCGACCTGTTGGGCACCATTAGGAAAATAAAGCCCCAACTCTGGAGTTCACCTTTGCACAGAGAACTGCCAGTGGATTTGTTAATTCACAAAACTGCTCCTCTGTGTTTGAGGAAAGCACAGGTTCAGCCTTCTGCCATTACCATGAAGACATGTCTGTGTGTGACACATACAGCAACTACGTCTTACCTGATGCGTATTCTTCCAGCAAGTTGAAAATATCACAGTGTCTGTCACAAATTACTTGATTTTTTCATTTTTATTTAGCATGGTCTTTGCAGACATAGCATGTTATAAATACAACATTTGTAAAAACTCAACAGCTGAAACAACTCTTTATTTTAAAAGTGCATGTCAAACACATATTTCTGACTTTTTCACATTTATATGCAACTGATCAATAACATTGAACCTAATGAAACCAGTGCTTTTAAGTCTTTGAGGAGGGAAAAGCAGCAGAATGTATTCCTCCAGACATAAGTTTTCCAAAAGAGTCCTAAAAAACATGCTGCATTTGGTATCTGGTTAATATACAGAGGGATGTACATATGTATATCTATTTATAGGCTCGCAGATAGAGCAAAGAACTCTGAGATCACATTAATATGACGGTGATCTAATGACCCAGCTGGCATGATCAGCAGAATCTGCCAGTAATCTGCAGCACCAGAACCACCGTTGAGAGTAACAGTTCAAAGCATCATTGACCAGACAGCAGGTAGCACATTTCTATCCCCTAGTGACCAGAACTCATGTTTTAACGTGCAACCATGTCATGAACACAAAGGCACAATTAATGGAGGAAGAGGAAAAGCAATCAGCTCCTTCACAGTGGAGTAGGGACTGGGACTGTAGGTCTTTGGGCCACCTCAAATGGACCAGTGATAAAAGGAAGGTCAAACAAGCAACGGGAAAAATTTGCCTTCTGCTTTCCCTAAACAAAAGTGCATCTTACAGTCAGACAAGGCAACAAAACCAGCTGAAACTACAGACTTACAGGCTCATGGTTCATGCTTTGGCAACAGACTTTTAACAAGTGATCACCAAATTTAATACAACAGAAATACCTTTTCACAGTGTCCTTTAAAACCTTATCATGTCATGCCCAGCCAGGCAAAAGAAAATAAACTTAAGTGTTGGGTGCACACTTATTAAATCATTATTCCCTAAACAACCAGACTTGAAGAATTAAGGAATTCTACCTAATATGATCAAAACTGACTCTTCCCCTCCCAGACACCAGAGATCCAGAAACTTTGCTTCTGGATGTAAATCCCCTTGAATTTGGCTAGAAGTTACTTGCATTTAACCAAACAATACTGAATTGATGCAGACACACTAATATTTAGAAAAAAGTTCTTTAGTTATAATTTTTGTTAGTATTTACAGAAGTGGGTGAAGATTGTAGGCATGCCTCTCAACTACAGATTACTGTGGGATAGCAAAAAGAAGTCAGAATTTAAAATACCACCTTTCCAAACACAGGGATTTCACAAAAATCGCTAGACACACACTCAGGTAAGACTCAGAGGCATCCTGGTTAAGAAAGTCAAACCTCTTTTACAGACAATCCCCCAGTAAATTTGAACTGGCCTGAGTGATGACACATTGGAAAATAAAAAAAGGCACCAAGCAAAACTTCAGATTCTCCAGGATGAGCTTTGCTCACTAATGATTTGTACACCTATCCCCAGGTACCCTCCTCTCAGCATTGCACCACATACCGGAAGATATTCAAGTGCTTTCAGTCAAAAAACAAAAACAGAACAAGAAAAGCCATAAGCAACTCCAGAGACCTAAAAATCAAAAGGAAAGAAAGAAAACCTTGAAGTGGAGAAAGCTCGACAGTGTGCCATTACATTTACAATTCTGACTTACTTAGAGAGAGATTCTGAAGGTAAAAATTATTTGTGCAACAGGGACACTGTTTGTAAACCAGGGCAATGGGCACTCGGTGATGACCCTGTGAGCTCAGCACCGCTACCGAATGCTGTCCAAATAATGCACTTCTGGGTACAGGGTGTTGACAAGGAGAGCCAGCAGGTTGTTGCCATCCCGGAGACAGTGCTCTGGATGCCTGATGAACACAGAAGCCTGGGACAGCTGCTCTTGATAATCCACATATTGCTTGTTTGATGCCATGGATTCAAGAGCACTCAGTGCCTGTAGGCACAAGGGAGAATTCTGTTAGATGAACTCTGATCCATAACAAAGCAGTTCACAAGCCACCATATGCACAATTCCCCTAGAAGATGTTTATCTATTACAGAGACCAGGGTTTTCAGAACAAAACAGTTGTAAAATACAATCACATAACTGTGTTTCAAGTCAACTTGTATTTTTCAAGCTGTTCTCCCCCCATGTTCAACACAAAACCAGTCCCATTAAGGCTTGCTAGGACTCTGTAACCCAAACATTGTCAAATATCTACTTCACAAACTCAAGAAATGGCTTCACAGAAACTATGTTGAACTACAAACTGCAATACACTTTACTATTTGCTTCAGGCTGTTCTTATGAACATCTTAACTTTCATAACAGTATTGTTTTGCTCCTATTAATAATATTTGATTTAGATATTAACTGTCAAGTTAAAGATTGTACGTAGAAAAGTCTTTGTTGGCAGTACTAGCCAGGGCATATGTTAGAAGAATTTCTGAACAAGTTTCATTCTTTTCTTAAGAGAAACAAGTTGTACCAAGCTACTTCACTTTGGTTTCAAGTCAACTCTTTCCTCTTCTCACATGCTTATTGAAAGAACACCACGGTCTGTGCACATGCTAAAGCAGGAATGTTTATTTGTCACAGGGCTTTTACGTCCTGACCTCACATAAACAAATGTCAGTGTGAGTGTAGCCATGCTTTATCACTGAAAAGCAGTGCAATCACCAGCAGCATTGTTTTTTCCTGTTTGCTTTAAATTCCTTCTACCTGCAATGTTCCAAACTTTCTGAAGTTGGGGCTTACACACATAGGTTTCAACTGCTCCTTTGCAATGTGTAAGATTAGAAACTGATGCCTTTATATCAGTACAGAGTATTGTATCAGCAGTTTTACCTATGATCATTTTAGCACAAAGCTCACACAGTCCTGCTGCCGAAGTTTAGCAACAAGGTGAGAGCAGGATTTAGTTCGAAGAAATGCTTACAGTGACTCTTACTATTTTACCCCAAAAGCTGAACGAGCACACAGGGAGGGCATGTCAAGCAGCCAGAGATGGGCACAGCTCACCTGCTGAGCCTTCTGAGATAGCTTGGGCTCCGACCCGGCTTTCAGGCGCACTTGGCTCTCTGCAGGAATCTGCACCAAGAGGAAAGCGGACAAACTGCGAGCAACCACCCGAAACCTGCAGGGGGGAAGCACAGAGAGAGAAGGGGGTGTCAGATTTGCAGGTCTCAACAGCAGATACACTGGAAGTTCTATATCATGAGGTATCTCCTGCATGAGGAACAAAGTAGAGGCTTTAGAGGACCTTTTCCAATGCATTAGAGAAAAAAGAAGTCCCTTGAGTATCACAGGAAGGTTTGGGTTGGAAGGGACCTTAAACGGCACCCAGAGTTTCAACCCCCTGCCATGGGCAGGGACACCTTCCACTAGACCAGGTGGCTCCAAGCCCTGTCCAACATGGCCTTGGACACTTCCAGGGGTGGGGCATCCCAGCTTCTCTGGATATACACATAACAGGATATCATACATACTAGAGGATGACATAATATTATACATATAAAATGTTACATCTGTTTCAAGCTTAGCTGAAGCCTTGAGGCCACATCTGCAGCACTCCACACTTCACAGAATGCGAAACATTCTCACCATCCAAATCAAGGGATAAGCTGAATGAGAACAAGAATTCAGTGCAACTTCAACACGACTCTGTCTTTATAAACACAAAGTTATGTTTAGGTACAGCGCTGAACTGGCATTCTCTCCATAGTAAGCTTCATTGTAACACCAAACAATAGAACTTGGTGTCTCTCTTTGAAAAGTAAAGTGAGTAACAAGGAAGCACATGCCTCCTTGAGCTTCTGTTAACATTTCCAATATCTCAAGGTTAAAACAGAAAAGGCATGGTGTATGTTATTATACAAAATCTTGTGAGGTCAGCTGAAACAGTCTTGTACAGAGCAAGGGGAAGTATCTTTCTCTAACAAGCAGTCTACCCACAAACTTTGCTGGAGGTGGATATTTAAGCCAGAATCACAACTGCATTTCCTCTACTTCTCCACCACAAACTTTGCAGAAGTTCATACCCAATTCTTAACCAGATTAATACACTCCCTGTACTTTTACTGTGAGACGTCCAAACAACTTTATATATCTGGGCACAGCCTGGATTCAGAACATCTTCTGACACTGCACTGGGCGGTCTGGACCCAGGCTGCAGATTCTTTAGCACAATGACTCAAAGCAATTAATACATCACACTTCACCCCTTACCTGGGTGATAAAGGAGACCTCCTGCCTAGCCCAATAGCACCAAGTATTCCAGAAGTCAGTCTCTCTTCAGCCAGCTGGCTCTGCCTGCCCTGGATCGACAGCAGTGTCCGGATGACAGATTCGATCAGAACAGCATCATCCTGCTCCATCTGAATCAGAGATAACTGCATGGCTTTATGCCACCAAAGGAACAGCTTCGCCTCTTCCTTTGCTGAGCTTTAGGTGACATTTAAAGAATAAAACAAAACAAAATATAAATTTAAAACACTAGAGTCATATGCATAGATTAAGAAGTTTCTCTCCCTGTTAGACCTGGGAAGGATTCAGATGGTTAGTTAGTGACAGCAATCCCACTATATGAGGACAGCATGACTATACACCCCACCAATTATAATACTGCTGTCACTGCTACTGTTATGGATTTGACCCATTAGCTAGCAGGTTTTAAGAAACTGTATGAGGACAAAGAACAGTGCTTCCTTTTAAGCTTTACAACTGGAAATAAATGTTGCCACAGTCTTAAGTGGATTTAAACTTGCCCAAGACGTGGTGTAAAAGGAATGAAGGAAGGAATCTCTACTCTTTTGTTCTTTTCTTTACTTACCAACAAAACAATTTAGGAAGCACTAGCTGTTGTTTCCACAACAATTTAGATCTTTAATATGATCTTTGAAACAAGGAAACACTGAAGGTTTTTGTTGAGTAAAGCACAAAGTGAAGTTCCCCCTATGATATTTTTAATCTTTCCCTGAACAGTTTGCAGTTTAAGTTAAAAAGCTCAGATTTTCCACATAAAGCACCAGCACGAGTTTCCTGCATCAGACTATCCTTGTATTACTTCACCCAGTCATTTCCCATCCCACCACATCTCAGATCTGATGTTTAGAAAAAGGTTTAATCTGCTGTGTATGGTGGCTCTGCTGTCTCCTTCACACTCTGGCCATCAAATCACTACAGCACCTACCACAGTGAGGGCACTTTTTTAATTTCAAGAAACAGTGAGAACATAATTTTTTCCACATCTTTCTTTTGCAGAAAATAAGAACATTATCAACATCAGTATGGAAAGATATTCATCATGTTTGCTAAATCCTGGCAATTTCAGCAGCAACTCCCAAATACAATTGTTACATACTTCTAAGTATTTTTATTTTGACCCCAAGGCTATGCATCCTTTCCCTCCAGAACCCAGTTATCTAGGAAGTTGTTTTACAGCATTCAGGCCCCTAACTCTGGGCACTCCACCAGATCCACTGGCTCCAGATTTGGTTCAGAGCTGCTGAAAGTCCCCATCGAGCAGCTTTGAACACCAGGTCTCCATGAGTATCAGAATGAATGTTTAGCACATAACTCATCCCACCTAGTGGACATGGTGGGAAGTGGAACCCTGGGTAATTTAGGGTTTGCTTCGAGTCATTTTAACTGAGCACAAATCTAAGTTGTCACCAAAATCAAGCTCCTCTGACTGAAGAATAACTGAAACACACTAGTGTTCTAACAAATTAAATTCCTTCTTCTGTTTAACCATCACCACTATTAGTGTTGGCACTGCAGATGGACAGACTCTGAATTAGGGGATGTAAAAAGACAGGCCAGTTCATCCAGGAGCCTGTTGAAATTGAACTAATTAACCCAGCCACCTAATTATCCCAGCTACACAACTATAAATAAGGTTTATCTGGAAGTCAAGGCACATTCAGAAGCTTCAAGTTTCATACCTGGGGTACACTTGCTCCAGCCATTTGCTGATGGTCAGCAGAATTTTCATTTCATTGGTAAGAGTTTGGTCAGTGTTCAGGCATTGCAGCAGGTAGACATACAGGGTTAAGTAGCTTCCCAAAGACAGACACTCCTGCAGGAATTCTTCCATGGTTAGCTCAGGAACTTGGAGGGAGGCAAGTATAGGGCCCCAGCCTAAATCCTGGTGGTGTGGAGAATCTATGAAGAAAACAGAAGGAAAGAACAGAGAGTGTGTGAGAAAGCCGCACTTAGTAAAACCTAAGAACTAGGACTACTATTTACAGAATCTGGTCTGGTCTAGCTGTTTTCCAGGTAATCAGCATGTCATGAAACTCTGATGCAGAGAAAAGAAAAACTCCACTATCATAGGGCATCTCCTTAAGGTGAAATATTTTCCCAGCATTCAGACAGGACTAAAATTTGAACATTCTAGCAATAGAATTAAAAGTATTTCCTTCAAGTATACTAAAACCAGCCCCAGAATTTCAGAGTTTTACCAAAAAGGCACTTTTTTTTTTCCTTAAGTTAGGCTACAGAACACTACAGGAGGGACAAATCTCTTTTGTTCTCTTGGGTGATTCCTTTTCTAAGTCCTTCCCTTTAGCTGTAAAAATGACAACACTACACAGAGCAAATCAGTTTTCACAGAAACGGGTAGAATTCTTAATACACAGTTAGAGCAGTTGTAAAACCCGAAAGGCAAACACAGCATCACAGAATGGTTTGGGTTGAAAGGGACCTTAAAGAGCATCTTGTTCCACCCCTTGCCATAGGCAGGGACACCTTCTACTAGCCCAAGTTGCTCTGAGCCCTGTCCAACCTGGCCCTGGACACTCCCAGGGATGGGGCAGCCACAGCCTCTCTGCCCAACCTGTGCAAGGGCCTCACCACCCCCACAGACATGAATTCTTCCCAATAACCCTTGTAACCCTGCCCTATGTTAGTGTTAAGCAAGCAATGTGTCATTCCCTCTCATCCCTACCCAGGGCAGAGGGGTTGGAACGAGATGACCTTTAAGGTCCCTTCCAACCCACAGCATTCCACAATTCCAGCACGGCAGCACCCAAGACAGAGCTCCCAAGGCAAGCAGAGGCAGGCCCCTACCCTGGCTGAAGTAAGCAGTGATACAGGCCTCTGTGGTCTCGGCCATGTGCCGCACAGAGGCCAGGCTCTGGCAGGCAGCTGTCAGCAGGGGCATGGACAGCAGTCCATGCACTTTGCTGTCTATCCATCCCCGCAAGGTCCCCCGGAGAGACTCGGCCGTGGTGATGCTGGAATTGTTCAGCATCATCAGCGTTTCTGTGAAGAGACTGCTGAGGGCCAGGTGGCGCGTCTGCAGGTCCATGTCTGGAAGTCAGAAAGCAGAAAAGCACATCAGGAAATCGACGCTCAAATGGAGCTCAAATTCAACTTCGCCACTGAACACATTCTGCAGTCACTGGCAAAACCCTCCTGCTCATGTCAACTCCTTGTCTGTTTGCCAGCACACCTGTGTCTCTTCCTGCCCATGACCCACAAAACTCCTGACAGGTGTTTCTGAGTCCACCTGGAGTTACATTTCAGTAAAGGAATCTCAGGATGGGACTAGGACTAAAAATGAGATTAATATAAATCCTCTGTGTGTGGACACACCATGTACATCAGTGTAACTCTTCTACTGAAATACTATCAGGTTTTCCCAATTTCACAATTTAGAACCATTTCTGAGAACCCAGTCATAGAATCATGGAACATTAACTTTCACAGACACCTTCCACTAGATCAGGAACACTTCCCACTACGTCAGGTTGCTCAAAGCCTTATCCAGCGTGGCCTTGAACACTGACAGAGTTGGAGCATCCACAACCTCCCTGAGCAACCTGTTCCAGTATCACCCCACCCTCACAGAAAAGAATTCCTTCTTAATATATGGCCTAAAATTCCTCACTTTCATTACTCCTAATCCCTGAGGATCAAGAAAGGGTATTTCTGCCATTCTTCCTTTTAAAAGAGATGTAAATCACAAGTAAAAAATAAAAATAAATTAAAAAACAGACAACAAAGAAAATAATCCCTCAAGCTCCTCCATATCAGCCAGTTCTACTCACGACATAGCCCCTCTTTTAAGGCTGGTCCTGTCGCTCTTGGCAGCTCTATGGGATAGTTCATATTTTTGCTGTGTGCTAATATGCCACCTCTCTACGCATCATCGAAGCAACATGCTCTGCTGCCCATAAGGGAGACATTATAGCAATGCAAGCAATTACACAGTCACAGACTTTCATCAGTCCATGCAGCAGAATAAAGGATCATGACAGCTTTAAAGCAATTTGTCATTTCTACAACACACACCTGGAGGATTAAAGATGACTACATCATCTAGCAATTTGGCCATTTCTTGTTCCAAAACTGCAAGGGTGATCTTTCCACTTTGCTCTAAGGTGCTGAGGAACTGAACCACCTGGCGAATGTACGCTCGGCACTTCAGTGTTGCATCCTGTTCGACAAAATTAAAATCAATTAGAAAAACAAAAAAAAAAAAACCCCACACCTAGAAATCTTTCCACAACATACACAACCAGAACTTTGCAAAAGCCAAGCACAGCTCAGAGACACCATGAGACCAGTTCAACTCACGAGGTGGATGTGACTATCCGAAGATGCCCCAAAGCCTGCCGAGATTTTCAGGAGCTTCACCAGCAGTTCAGCTCCAGCATCCTTAGCAAGGATAACAGAGGGAGGGTAGTGACTGTTGCAGTAGCTGATGATGCTTTGGTAAGATGAAATGCCCACAAGCTGCCAAGGAAGGGAGCTGGTCTGTCCAAGAAGATTTACAAGTGGTGATTCCTGAAGATTTAAAGAGATCAGTCTAAGCTACACCTTTTCTTCAGTATTAAATTAATATTCACAGTACTCAATATAGGAAGGCAGCCCCTGCTCCAGAATTTGAAGGATATGGAGCAGAACTCCCACAGAAATAGATGACCAGTGGGAGTCCGGCTGACAAGCAATTCCTTACTCAAGCAGTAAGCTAACACAGGTATGTCATCTCCAGCATTCATGTAACAGTATTCATGCTGCTGCAGCAGCTCTAACGAAGCACAAAAGTAAGAGAGAAACATCAAAATTTAACATGTAAACAAGTAAAGGCAGATAGAAAGAATGGAGACCCTGCAAGTAAAAGTCTCTTCTGGGCAGATTTAAAAAAGGCATTAAAATAGGATTTTAAAAAATAAGTTAGTCTAAGTTCATAGTAGAAACTGGGTCCCTTAATTTTCCACTCAGTGAATCATCTACCAACTTGTCGGACTCCTCAAGGGCTTATTTTCATAAATAGCACCCTGAAGAGCACAGCAGCCTGAACTGCCCCCAGCTCACAGAGGCAGGGCAAGTCTGCAGATGGAAAAGTCTCTCTGTTCACAAGCAGCTACTGACTTTTCTTAAACACCTGCAGTATAACAGGGTCCCCTTGGACACTGAGAAACACTGAATGGCTGGAGCTGTGTCAGGGCAGGGTTAAGTTGGATGTCAGGAAAAGGTTCTTCCCCCAGAGGGTGGTGGGCACTGAACAGGCTCCCCAGGGCAGTGGGTACAGCCCCAAGACTGCCAGAGCTCCAGGAGTGTTTGGATGATGCTCTCAGGGACAGGGTGGGACTGTTGGGGTGTCTGTGCAGGGCCAGGAGTTGGACTGGATGGTCCTTGTGGGTCTCTTCCAGCTCAGGATATTCTATATTCTACCCTATGATTCTATGAGTTCTACACATTTTACAATGAACAAATACTGGAATTGTGCTGACAACCCAGAACTAACCCAAATTAGACTACTTCAACAAGAACGTGACACTGGTACAGTAAGTACTTCTCAAGTTGCTCGTGCCCTGGAACACAGGGCTGAGAAAGTTTTGAGATTTAGGTCAAGGTGTCACAGAAGCTTTCTGGGAGGCAAAAGCCTCCTGACAGTACCTCAGTTTAACACGTTGCTGGAGGGTAGGAGGGAATTCCTGAGGCTGACTCACACCATGTGCAAACAGGTATCTTCTGAAGCTTGAGAAGCTTCTGATAAGCAAAGAGATTCAGGTCAAAGCATGTGAACTCTGGTAATTTTCCTAAACTGAAATACACTGATGATCAAAGGCTGCTGGTGACATCTTGATGCAGCACCTCATAGTGCCTCATAGGAAAAGGAAAACAGAAGATGTTTGAAGTGGGAGACAGCTGACAGATTTGAAATGGGACTTTCTGAAGATGATCCAGTCCCTCTGGAAGAGTCCTCCAGAAGAAATGGACTGGATGAGACTGTGCTAGATTTACTCACACAGAGCTGTTAGCAAAAGTAGGATTTATAAAGTACAATCTAACACCCACTGAAATATTGGAATGAAACCATGTATGTGAGAAGCACTGAGAAACCAGAGATTACCAAATCCCCCTGTGGAATAAGGGAACCAGAAAACTCAGCCTAAGATTCAAGAGATGAAACAGTCTGTCCCCCCGTGACTCATCAGATGCAGACAGTGCCAAGCTTCTTAAAGGCATATCTGGTCTTCAAGATGCTGCTCCAATCCTTGTGACTTGACATCACATCATACAGAGCATTTTACAGTAAGGAACAAATGTTTGCGAGGGCAGTTCTGAGTAAGGACTGAACAGCTCTCACAGCTTTGGAGAAAACATGTTCAGGCAGACACATATTTTCCTTTTAGAAAGCTACAAGAAGAACTACACTGGGATCAAGAGCTTCTCCAAACCTCACAGGGACTCATCTCACTGCTGAGTTGTGCTCAATCCACCTCAAGTGTGACCAGCACTGAAGATGAGGTTGGAAAACATCAGGAACAGGCATAGTAAGACTCAGATACAGGCATAAACTTTCCATAAGGATGATTCCTTACTATCCCTTCACATATTCATGTTTGCCACACAGAAAAAGAAGCAAGGCATACAGGAGGTTTATATGACTGGACAGAATAAATGTGACTCAATGAGCCTCCCAATATCTCCCAAAAGGTGCTACAAGCACAGAGGGCAGAATGAAAGCTGCTTTCCCTCAGGCTGTCACAAAAAGCTTCACCTTAAGGTATATGTAATATTGCCCCAATGATACTGCCCTAACAAAACTAAAACATTTGTTCTTTCCAAAATCCAGACTGTCATTTTAGATCTTCAGCGAAACTGCCTGTATTAATTTGCTTACTCCTTTCAACACTCTTGGATTAGAGCACCTAAGAAGCTTCTTAAAATGAACAGTAGCTCTTCTTTTTTCACAAAAGTTATACAAAATGCCTAAAAGTTTTACAATTACCGTTGGATACCCCTGGAATACTACCTTGGGTGCTTTATATATGCAGAAACCAATTCACAGTTAATCCTTCTGCAAGGGAGAAAGAAGCCTGTGTCCTTTCTAGTGAAGAATTATTCTTCTTCTAAGACAGACAGGTATGAACATTTCCAAGAATTACCTCTTCATCTATAAGTTGCTCCTCTTTTGCCAGCAGGACCATCATATACAGCAAACAGACAATCATGTTGTGAGTCTGAGGGTGAGGGTTGGGATTCCAGGCATCAGAGAGGACACTGACCCAATTTATTTCACATAAAACATAACCCAAGAATAGAAAACAACTCTTGGGACTACCCCTTTCGATCTAGGAAGGAGAAAGGAAAAAAAGGCACAGGCATAAAGCAATACAGGATATAAATACTTCCATACTTTTCAGTTCCTTAATCAACTATGACTCCCCAGCAGCATTTCAGGTCAGCTTCACGTTGTCCCAAACAACTTGGAAGTGAGAAAACCATGGCAATAGTAAAATATATTAAATCTAACTAAATGTATAGTAAATAGATATGTAATAAATGAGACATTCAGATAAAGCAACAGCAGACTACAAACACCAGCAGTTTTACAGCTTCCCACAATTTTGTTTAAGATTCAAATACACTTCTTCACAAAAATCCACCACAAAACGAGCATCTGTGAACAAACTCTGAAAGCCTACTTGCCAAAAGAACTGTCTCCATCTCTCCAGTTACTTTCAAGGCAGCACTGACTACGAACTTAATTCCACAGATGCCACGTACTCACTTTAAAGAACGCTTCCATAAGCATCTGGTCTGGATGCATTGCCTTCCACGGAAGCCTTCTGAACTCAGTGTGGAAGGCATAGAGAATAAACTCTGGCATTCTGGGAGCTGTGCAACACTCACAGTAATGCATTAGATGTAACCAGAGAGCCCCATGATGACTCGGTAACAGCTTTTCTAGAATCAGAGGAAATAGCTGAATTAACAACAGGAAAAAAAACTGGAAAACTTTCCAGGGAAAGCTGAATTTCAAAAGAAAGTTTGGAGGTGAAAAACCTTTAAGTTACACTAAACTACACTCGAAGAAAACAAATGCACATTCAACTTCTAGATTTTTTTTCTCCAAATCAGCAACTGGGGAGGCTTTTGATTTCATGCCCCGGCCTGCCCTTTTGCAGAGTTGCTGGACAACGCTGAAGTTATATAATACTCCTTTAAGACAGAGCTTAATTGCTTTTATGTTGGGCCACTTTGCTTTTCTTAAATACCTTTTGTATCTCAAATTTTATATAACACAATTATCTTGTAAAAATAAGTAATTAAAAATAACACATAAGTTTGAATCTAGTTCGTCCCTGAAGTTGTTAAGGAGTACTGTAAAATTAATTTTTTCTATTCCTATGTCTAACTACACATTAGGCACAAACAGCAACGCTTAAGAGGGGCTCAAAATGATCAATTCCTGGAGACTAAATTACCCCCAAGACTAGCTGTTGAAGAACATGTATTGGTCACTGTGACATGCTACTGCATATGTTGTTTGAGAACAACATACAGACCTGGAAAGAAGTCACGCGCTTCTCATGACAGCTCATTTTGTTTTGCTTTCCTTCACATTGAATTTGTTATGTGACCAATATGCATTTATCGATCATATTATCTACACCTGCCAAGGTAAAAAGCTGTCTTTTAAGGATGAAACAAGTAAGTGATCCTGATATGACTGCTGTGGTCATCTCGAGTAAAATCCTCTCCTGTCCAACATCTCAATCAAAAACCTTTTTCAGTCTGGTAATACAGAAAGTGCCACTTCATTAAAACCGTGTGGATTTCACCCACCTTTAAAGCTCTCATGCAAAAGCCTGATGCAATCTGTAAACAAAGAGACCACGGTGGAAGCTACAGGAGTGTCACTCTCCAGCCAAGGGTAGCAGGGCTGGTTACTGAAAAGAAGCACAAGTGCAGCAACACAAATTTCATTGCCCTGATCATAAACATGTCAGCAATTTAAACATTATAAAGCACAGCAAGTCAGTATGGCACAGGTATCAGAGGTTCTCTCAGACTCAGCTCTTTGGGACTGTCACTTCTTTCCTTAGAAAAGCTGCGTATTTCAATATCCCACTGAAGAGCCACAGCAACACTGAGTAAACAGAAGTGACTTGTTTGATATTTCATAATGGAATTAAAGACCAAAACACTGGAATTTCTCAGTGACATTACATACCATCTGCAGTCAACCTTCTAGTGTAAGTGCTGAAGGCGCACTCACAAATCAAAAAGCTTTTAATTTTGAAAGAAAGCAAAATTTGAGTATGTAATAGTAAAATTTAAATATATAATATTACAAATAACTGTTCATATGAAGACAGAAGTACACACAAGGCAGTAGATCATAATAGAACTGATTTAGCCTGTGTTTATTCACATACCACCGAAATTTTGGGCTGTATTTGGCTTTTTTTCATTTTGTTTTTAACCAAGATATTATAGATACTATGGAAGCTTAGAAAAAGAATCCAAAATCTAAGTTTCAGTGTTTTCAGAACAGAGTGCAATACTTACTTGGTCATCACCAAGCACCAATCATATTATTATTATTACAAGATATTTCTCGTAGTAATAATAATTATTAAGATAATTATTCATTACAAACCTTCAAAAATCTGATGTAAGTCACGAATTAGAGTTCCATAATTATTAAGGATATGAGACAAGTAAGAGCTATTTAAATGGAAAGTCATAAGCCAGTCATGAATTATTAAAAAACAGGTAATAATGAAAGCCATTCTTACAGGGCTAACATCCTTACTTTAGCTAAAATTAATTCAATTTTAAAATTTAATATATACCTTGCATCTTCCTTATCCAAGACCAGTATCCATGGTTTAAAGAGTCCAGCAATGACTGAATACAACGACTGCAGGGCTAGAAGGAAGCAAAGCAAAAGTTGCTTTTTTTTATTTCAAATCAACAACAGTGAATGCATTACACTTTTCCAAATCTGCATGTAATGTCCTTTGCTAAGAGTCATAGAATAACCCAATAATTAAGATTGGAAAAGAACTCTGAGATCATTGAGTCCAACCATTCAATCAGTCCTTTCTGGTCAAATAAAAACTTTAAATATAATATACTTACTAGTAATTCTGGTTAACAACATGGTTGTTTTAACAACACTCAAAAGCATTTTGCATTGTTTAGATGTTCTATTTGTATCACTTTAATAACAGAGCAGAGATTGTGGAGATAATCATGATTCATACTTTAAACCTGCATAAATTGGAATAAAATGTGTTTAGGTAATTTTTCTCCAAATCAAAATCACACCAAATTCAGTAGGTTCTCCTCCCCAAACCTCTGCTCAGTGCAAAAAACTGTATTTTTCTTGAAGAGAGTACAATCTCTTCATAAAATAATTATAAAGCAAGCTCAATTTAAAATAAAAAGCCTTCTCTACAATTATAAAGACAAAGCATAAAGTCCTACATGGCCATCAAGCAGCATCAAGATTTCCCATCTGTATTTTAATCTTCTCATCATTGGACAAATGCAAAATGAGAAGACTTTACTGTATATTTAAATGGTCTTTAAGAGAGAAGATTAGAAAAACTGAGTGTCTGTTCTTGAGTAATTTGCTTTTAAGACATGTTACCTGCTAGAACTGTATTACTGCCAACAGCTTCTTGGGCTAAATTAGTAACTTCACTGTCAATAAGCCGTTTAATAAGATACTCCAGGAATTTATTCACTTCAGGCACATAAGGAGTCCACTTTGAAAACAGGCCGAAAGTCCTGAAGTCCACTGAAGCCAATCTGAGCTTGCAGAAGGATGTGGTAAGCCATTCTATTGTCTCTCTAACCTGGAAAAGGGAGGAAACTATTAATCAGCCACAGAAAGGCTGACCAGCAGTGTTATTTGTCACTGGAGGGCATCTGTTCCAGCTGAAAAACATAATAAATCAACCTGTTGTGTGGAGAGGAGAATTTTTGCAGCATCCCTCAACACAGGAGGTTCAGCAGAATCACTTTTCTTGATGCTTCCCTGCTCAGTCACTGGTAAATCACACCCCAAAGCTTTAAGTGAGGCCTTCCAACAGTCAGGGCTTAGAAGCTGCTCTGATGAGCCTTAGGAGAAAGAAAAAGGAATGCATTTGTGAAAACCAAAAAGATACTGGTTCTTTTCTCCAAACAAGTCACAAAAAGGTTGAAATTAGAGCTTCCTACTACAAAAAAAAATACCACAATTAGGTAAGGTATGAATTTGAAAATCCATAGTTTAAGGGTAAGAGATGTCTCTAATTTGCAAACACAATGAATTCAACATTTCTTTCTGGCACCTACTTGCTCTCTTTCTAGACAGTTTCCCAGGCGCTTCATACATCTCTGGCTACAAACACCTATAAAGAGACAGCTGCTCCCTCAGCACGTGCGGTTTGTACTCATTTGAGAGACATATCAGATTATGGGTGGCACCTAATGTCAACCAGGACATTTTCAGCAGATTTCAGTATTAGTTCCAGGTCTCTGTAATGCCAGTTCTCAGTTTGACATTGAAGGGTGCTCAAGGATTCTACATTACAGACTGTGGCATAACCATAATTAATAGATGCTTCCATTAATAGAATACTCTCCTCCATCCTTCTCCTGTTATATGGACTTAAAAATGTGTTGTCACTGCTGTGCATGCTTTGACCTGCAGAAGGGTGTCTCTTTCTAGCAGATCTACATTATGCCTAATAAAAGCACACCACACAGCATGCACATAAAAGCACACATGAAAACTTTAAAGAAGTTCAAATCATTCTGCAGTAGTTGGTACTTTACTGCATGCAGCTCACACTTTTAAAACAGAAGGGTTTAGCACAAAAGCCTTAGTACACATCAACTCAGGTACTCACTTTGCACAAACAACCTCAGGAAATCACTGTAGTGGTCAGGGAACTGATACTGGAGAAGGTTAGTCCAATGCTTGCAGAAGATATTAAATGGCATCAAAATATCCTCTTCAGGTTCCAGGCCACATGCATTGAGAGCCAAGTGAATAGACTCCAGAAGCTTGGTACGCTCAGCGAGAGGTGGCTTAGCCAGGCTTAACCACTGTGTGAGGTCAAACTAGAACAGAGGACAGGAAGCATGCATAAGTAGAAGCCGTAACACCCTCAACACCTTTAGGAGAAGGGAGAAAAGATCAGGGGAAATAAATAGTCAAGTTTTTATATATTTAAGAAAAACCTGAATTTGCAGAAAAAATGAATTTGCCTAACTCCAAACCAAGGCGACGGTCTCCAAAGGTAATGTTTTAACATATTGCAGAAGTCCCTGGATTTATGAAGCAGCCCTTGGCAGGGGTTCTCAGATTCATGAAGATGTGTCTGAATTTCCACGCTTCAGTGCCACTGCCAAACAATCACAAGCATTAAACTGGACTAATCTCTATAGTCCATAAATTTTCAGGTGGAGGTGCAAAGCTTTTCTAGCCTCTTGACCAGCTGTTCAGCCCTGATGCGCAGGGACAAATGCCGATTACTCCCACTATGGATATCCCAAAACAGGCTGCCTGCTGCTCCCTGCTGTCGAGCCCTGTCTCTGTGTTACTAACGAGGAGAATCAGAGTGACATCAAAGACCAAGAGTGACACTAGTTTCCCCGCTGACCACAGAAGCAGGCAGTACCACGCAGCCCTGAAACAAGAGATGTACCATCACTTGATCTGACCTAACTCCGCATGTCTTAAGACAGACAGGAAGGACATGGGTGTGCCAAACAGAGGTGGAAAACTCAGACACTGTTTCAAATTTTGTTCTGTTTTTTTTGTTAAGGTACATGGGATTCACTGGCTATTTGGATGAATGTCTATGCAGAGATATCAGGCATAAGAAGCCATGGAGAGCCTCCTTTAATTTCAAGAGTAAGCCCCGGGAAACACATGGTGATACTATCTAAAAGGATATTTAAGCAACCTAATTTTGACTCCAGCACCTCTTAAGTTTAAATGCAACACATACCATTCAGGATGAGCAATACAGCTCTATAAAGCCTGTCAATGTTATTTTAAAGAGCCAGATTTAGCACCTCTTTGTTCCTTAGCCTTAAGACAGGGTCTTTAGAGGGAAAACACCCACAAACTAGACCTTACCTTTGTCAGCAGCATGAAGACAACATCACTGTTATCTTCACTAAGAAAGGCCACGACTTTTTCGTATAAAGTCACAAATTCACTGGGAGAGGCAACAGGAGTGAAGTAAGGAGAAAGGAGGGTACAGAGCCTTCGGTTCTGCAGGATTGTCTCGAGCAGACATTTGCACTCTGACTTGGTCCCACTGATGAACACCTGAGAAGATTGGGAAGGGTGAGAAAAATGGCCCAGCATGAAGCAATTGAAAAGTGCACCTATTAAGAGTTTTTTATTGGCACAAGCACAATTTTGGCCCTTTTATAAAAAGGAAAGTTTTGTCTCAAAAACAAAAGACTGTATGAGATTAACATCCACTAAATACTGTTACTCCACAACATATAATATAAAATAAACATGTTTCCCTATTACATTTCACAACAGCACTTGATATAATATATGTTGTCTAAAAATACCTTGAAATACCATTTTTCTGATGGGATAGCAAAAGAAAAACAAATCCCGATTAAATCAGCCCTGCCTGATAATAGGGTAACAGAACTACAGCTATGAAAGAGCTTTTCAGCACTTCAGAAGTTAGAGGTGCTTAAGGACAGCTGCATATATAGAAACAAACTGTACCTAAGAGATGAAAATACATATCTGGACCCAAGGCTAATGCTTTTTCTCAGAGAGCCCGTGTAATGTGTTCTCCACAGCAAACATTACCACCAACCAAAAGCACTTTTATTCTCTACCAGCAAACTTCTGGCTAACTCTCTACACAAAGAATACTGCAAGGCTGTAGAAGAAAGGTGGCTAAATACTATATATAAATACTATATACAGCAACTAGAAAGTGACAGGTAAAAGCAAAGTATATGCTGAAACACACTTTTATGAACCAAAAGCATCCAAACTTTAGTCATCTGCCAAAAATTACAGCACTTAACTCATACAGTGAACATTTATTAGCACTAAGCAGGCACCTCAGAGCAACAATTTTTATTTTGCTTAAATACAAGCTTCAACTCTCCTAAAGACTCAGTATATTATATAATTAGCTGAAAGGAAAATCGGATAGAAGCTTAGAAGTTAACTTTCAGTTAACTTCTAAATGTGTTAGATACCCAACATCAGCAGGCAATTGGAATAAGCATTAGGCACCCAAAAATCAAATTTTATTCCAAAAATAAACTCACTTGGCCCAGAATCTCAATGCAGGATGTGAAGAACTGCCTTGTGGGAGGGTTGCGTTGAGTTTCATCACACACATATTCCACCAACGTAAAAAACAAACTAATTCCAACTTTCTTAATTGCAGGCATGGGCTGCACCTTGTAGATATTTATCAAGGCCCTAAAAAAAAAAAAATTCAGAAGGCAACTTAAATTCAGGTGTGGAGAACAACCTGTGACAATAAAACAAGGTTTCTTGCCAATATATACCATTGAGATGGTTATTTCTGAAACTTCCTGAGCCTTCTCATACCCAGGCTTAGCTCAAGTAATTTTGATGCCTGAAATCGGTACCTCCAAACCTTAAAGTCTCCATAATCAGAGTCATAAAGTGATCACTGAAAGATTTTCACAGCATAGTTCCAATATATTATTCCTCCCTCTAATCATGTGTTCATCATATTCTTAGGGCATCTCAACTACATTTGTACTGCAAGAAAAATTACCTCACTGTACTTCAAAGACTCAACAATAAAAGAATTACAACAGAATCAATCTTTTCTAGGGTATTGCCAAGTACTTGTTTTGTTGAGATCAAACCCCCATCTTCACTGAGTCTGAATTAAAGCATCTGAAGAACATGCAATTCCACAGATGTAAATCCCAAGAACTAGTTCATCCATAGAATTTTGCAGATTAATGATCAAGAATGAACATGTAGAAGTATTTTTACTTGTAGAGTGAGTGCACTCATTAGTAAACCAGCTACACTAAGAGAATCCCAGTACAAATCTGGAAGATTGAGAAGAATGAAGTTCCAAAACTGGACCTCTGGAACACTAATGTCTTCAATAGTAAGAGAGGAATAAATCAACTACCCCATTTATTCACACCACCCAGAAAAGTGGTATTATATATCCCTTTTCCACTGCACAATTTTGTTTCACATATTGAAAAAACACTTCAAATCACTACTATCTATTAAAGAGCTATGTCTTGCACTGTAACAGAGAAAAATCTATAAAGAGAAAAACAGAGTTTAGCCTATGGTTGAGACAGCTGTGGCACAAGTTTGTCACGCCCTGAAGTTTAACGCACTATCTCCATCATCACTCAGTGTGCTTTTGCAGGATTAGGAGGGCCATTCTAATACACAGAACAATGAACAGAAGAAGCAAACAATACTGTGTGCTTACTGAGGCTGAATGACCTCCTGATAATAGTTATTCCTCTAGAGGCCTGTGTCACAAACACAGAGGTCTCAGGATTCCAGCTCTATTGTTGACACCAGGAAAACACACAAAGAGGTTTCCACATTTTAACTTTTAACATACAGGAAAAGCAATACAAAACATCACTACCTAAAGCAGTGTCTGAACAACCTACGTTATAAAGTTCTCCACATGCACTGCTGCTTCCACAACACCCAGAGAAGGTGGCTTCGTGGCTTCTGCCTGCAGTTGTCTCACTTCTTTACGCAAAGCATAAAGCTGCTGGCTCACTGCTTCATTTTTATGCTTCCCTTCAAACTAAATGGCACAAAAAAAGACAAATATTCACTTCAGGATTCATATTTTTTTTGCTAAAACTCTTCCATGTTGCACTTATTTGTAAAAACAAAGTGTAATACAGTAAGAGAACTCGGAATACAGATGGTTTTTCCCCCCCCAGGAGCTTTGATCAGATTTAGTACATTGTGCCCAAGCACACATCTTTGGTCATGTTCCTATTTAATTATCACGCACTAATATAATTCATGTCTTTTCTGCAAGGTTTTTAATCCACAGGGACTGAACTTAGAGACGATCAAGAAATTAATTTACCAAGCAACATGGGAGTATTTCTACAAACATTTTTATGCTCCTATTCCTATCAGCGAGTACATTCCTACATCCATGCACTGGGAAGCAGTTTAGGATGGATGATATGAGCAAAACAAATTATCCAACAACTTATTCTTCAGCTGTTGATCTGCTCCTTTTGAGCGCTACACATGAGATATTTCAGGTAACTATAATGTGCATGAATTTATTTGGCCAGCTGCTACCATTCTCATAATGACTCAGACATTTCACATTCTTCCTGTGTCCAGCAGCCCCAAGGCAGGAGTGATGACACGTCTCTGACCTGGATGGTGAGCAGAGCTGCTCCCTGGCAGCCTTTGTTGGAAGTTCCCCGGCACTCCAACTGGAGGGTGATCTGCTCCTCCCTGTTGACAAACAGCTTGGGCACTGTGTCCAGTATTTCATTATTAAGAGCAACATGCTGGGATTCCCAGAGAGCTGCAGTTCTGAAAAGCATTTATTAATAAAATTACCAAAATCTGTATTGAAAAGAGTGACGCTAAGAATTCCTAAGCAAGAGATGAGGCTTCAATTTAATGTGCTGTACAAAGACTCATGACACTTTTCCGGAAAACATAAAAGGTTATTAAGTTAAATTACAACTTCAAAGTAATAGCACTTCAAAGCAATAAAAAAACAGGTTCATAAGAACAAAACTACTCACGTATCCATGAGTTCTTTTCAATTATTTTATATGACAACCTTGAAGGAAACTGAACAGAATATCCTCTGTAGAAAATGCAATTTTCCACCAGATAAAAATAAAAACAAAACCAGACTGTGGGATAATTCAGTCTAGAAAAAACAAAACAAAACAAACCCACCTAAAACTGCTGCTGGAATTGTTTCAACACAACCTCTCTTGGGCTTAATAATTTTTGGGTTTGGTTCATAATATTGTTATTGGGTGAGAACAGCTACAGATTGATCAGTTGTGTTTGAAAATAATTCAGCTGGATTCTCTGAGTAGCAATATTATAAACAGACAGCCTCTTTCACTCACAAACCAGAAACCAGATTTCCCTCTTGGGGGCTCTGATGCTTCATATTGCAACTATTATATTACTGTTAAAGGGTTAAGTAACTTGTTGTCAACAGATTTAGGCAAAAAGGCAGCTTTATTTCAAGAAGAATGCCACATGAGAAAAGACAACATAGAAGTTAGGTTCCAGCTCATGTAATCTCAGACATTAGATAAGACTTGCACAGTCTTGTCTCAGTTGAAGGAATAGAATATAGCATGATATAAAAGAAGAAAGAGAAAACAAATGGGATAAGAAGAAGTCAAGTATTGACAGTCTTGTGCCAACACCACAAATGAGGCTGTTGTGAAGAGCATCTTTAGGAAAAGTTCTTCCTGTGAGGTTGTGCAGGCCCTCGCACAGGTTGGGCATAGAAGCTGTGGCTGCCCCTGGATCCCTGGAAGTGTCCATGGCCAGGCTGGACGGGGCTCAGAGCAACCTGGGATAGTGGGAGGTGTCCCTACCCATGGCAGGAGGTGGAAAGAGAAGAACTTTAAGGTCCCTTCCAATCCAAACCATTCTGTGATGATTCCAAGACACTGCTGGACACACAGAGAGGCAGAAGGGACAGAGCTGAGACTTACTTGGCATGTTGCTGCAGGATGTTTAGGTCCATGCGCATGAGCTGAACTGCCTCCTTCTGACTTACTAGGCTGGCAGAGGAAATGACTGGCACAGGGGCTTTCATTGTCTGCAGTGGGAGAGGGGGCTTGGGAGCATCAAACTTCTTCAAATTATTCATGATCCTCTCTTTGGCTACAAAAAGAAAGGAGAAGCAAGTTCTGTCAATAAGAGAAGTTCAGGATAAGCTCAACAAAAAGCATTAGGTTTCTTGCATAAAATGTTTTTAGCAGCAGACAAACATTTCTCAGGATTCTCCCTTTCAAAAAACAAAAAAAAAAATCACTCAACTAATCTTCTTATTTTTGTCAAAATCTACTTTACACAGCTAATTTTCATTACCAGCTCCTCCATCACAGAAACATTAGGATCAAAAGGCCCACTGCTTTTCCTGTTTCCCCCAACAAGTCCCACCTTCCAGTCTTCTTGGTATCACCCCATTAATTCTACTCATATCACCCCATTTATTCTCCTCATTTGACAGAGGCTTCCAGACCCAGACTAAGCAAAATTCATGTTCCTTTGCCTACAACTCATCCTGACCTTTAGTCCTGTCAGTTCCAGTTCCTCCCCAAAGCACGGCCTCTCCTCAGGTCAGGCCTCTCCTCCTGCAGATTCCCACTCAGTTTCTTTATCCAAACACTGCCAGTTCACCTATGAAACTATTTCAGTTTCCTTCTATTCGCTCTCTCCCCTTTTTCAATCAGTCACACAAAAAAATCCTATCTCACCACAGCCTAGTTCACCAACCATGGCTATTACACCCCTCTGTGTTAGAACAACCATGCCAAAATTCCAGGGAAACACACTGTGAACAACAAAACCAGAAAAACCAGAGACAATACTGTCTTCAGTTATAGTGGGTTTTACCTTTACTGTCTCTATCTAAACTTTGGGAAAATTCAGCCTGTCTGGCACATTCTCTGTTCAGAGGAATTTCTGGGGAGCTCACCCATGAAGCCCTAGCTCTGCTCTGTGATGTGGCACACTTGAAGACAAAAACATCCATGTCAACCTCTCACATGAGAATCTTAGTGAGGAAACCGAGACAACTTCATGCAAAATACTGTACTCATGGAAAACAAATCATAGTAACATCTTTATTCAGAAACCAGGGCTCTGACATTCTAAAAAACCTCTAAGATGCAGTTTCATTAATATGCATGTATTAATATTCTTATCTCTTACCTGATAACGGGTTGGTGAAATCAGTTTGCCCCGCAGGAACACAGGTTGTATGTGATTCAAGCTGAACCTGCAGCCAAAGGTTTAGTGCTTCCTGAAACTCATGGTGTATGAGTTCCACATTGACATACTCCATCCACAAATCCTGAAACACAAAAGCACTAAATTATTGCTTCCATTCTGGTCAGTACCGTTATACTATATATCCATCCTAGGGGAACTAGAATAAGTACATAAAACCAGAGCCTGCACTTTAAGTTATAAGAAATGTATTAAGGGGAAAAAACTTAAACTGAAGAATTTTTATCACATATACAGGTAAGCTACTGAAAAGCAGTCATGACACTTAAAGAAGAAATCTGACATGTGGTATAATTTCTAACAAACAGGAGACAAAGGCTACAGATTATTAAAAACCTGTTCTTAAAAAAGGAACATGGAGACCAAGACAGGCTAAAATATCATGGCATGATTAACTGCAATTAGGCTAAGGGAAGCTGCACTGCCAGCAGCCACATACACTGGAAGTGTAAAAACAAAGCCAAGGAAATGCCCTTCCAAAATCTCCTCTCTCACAGGTTTTTTTGCAATACCAATTCTTTAGGCTTGATGGACAGAATAATATATACTTCCCACTCACTAACTTATATTTGAACCTGACATTTTACAGACTACCAACATGGGCAGGTTTTGTCTTCCAGTCTTTTGTTATTTAAAATTCCAGCTTCAACAGTTCTCTAGTATTATCTTAGAACATAAATTACAGAACAGTACAGAATAAAGACTGTCTTCTCACTAAGATATGCAAGAAATCTACTTCTGAGCACTCTTTCAAATATAAAAGAATGCAGTTTACTGTATACATGTTAAAGACTAGTGACACCAAGTCTGTCACTGATTTCAAGGACTCATTTTAACATATGAACTTGGGATCCCAGATTTTCAGTATTATTAGCACTTCACCTGTTGATTCTGCATGACTTTAGCGAGTCTATGCACATCATACTGCTTTGGTAAAGAGGGAATGTATGTGTCTCCTTTCTGGAAACTCTCTTCTTCCAGCCACAAAACTAAAACATTACAAAGCCTGAGGGGAAAAAAAAAGAAAAAAAGGAAAAGAAAAAAATTAGTGTGAACTTTGTTCTGGGGTTTGGAATTAAGGCAACAAATATTGCTGCAAGGTGATATGGCTCAAAACTGAGGTTTCAGGTGCTTTTTGAGTAGTTTACTGTCAGTTCAAACACCACCAGTGAAATGAAGCTACTTAGAAAAATATGAAGGGCGGTAACAAAGAGTAACAGGGCAAATTTTGAAAAGGAAAACATTTATGCAAATGAGCATAAGATCCAGGACTGGAATAGTCTCTTATGTCAGGCAAACTCATGACAACCCCATTCAAAAGACCAAAGGCAAAAGCAAAGTACATGTGAGCAAGTTTAGCTTCTCACCCTGTGATGGGTTTGATAAACTCAAAAAAAACTTAGATTAAAGCCTTAGTTCAGTTAGGCCCAAAGCCAAATTCAGCAAGCCTCAGTTTTGGGCTGTGGGGCTCTCCGTAGGTCCAGAGGGACAAGTATCCTCTGACTTAAGCAACCAGTTAGGGATTTCATATCATATGACACCAGGTTAAGTATAACAACCAGTGGAGATGTGTTTTCCCCTCCTTCTTCTCCCCTGGTGTGATGTGAGAAGACACGCTGTTGCTGCTTTCTAAGCAACAGGCCTCACTGCTCCTGTGCCGAG
>JAWWEU010000091.1:69719637-69733067 GCA_035583155.1 Acropternis orthonyx
AGGGCAGACTTGAGATAGAGCTATGGTTAAGTTGTCTTTATATCTGTACACATATATGTTATAATCTTTGTGGAAATTATATATATATACACATATATATATAAGATTCCTATTTTGGTATTTTTTTCCCTTCCCATTCCTTAACTGAAACTCTGTCACATTGGGGGGTGGTTGGCATTTTGCCAAGAGGTCAAACCAAACAATAACACACCCCATGAGTTCTCTAGACTGCCTGCTCCTAAAGGTCACATCTGAGTTGCATCACATTCTTTAATTTCTTTCCAGAGTCTCACTCATGGCTAGTTTATTTTCATTTCCTCCTCTGATAACACTGTACTTTTACATAAATATACCTATTTCTTCAGGTGGCATCATTCCACTGAGTGACACCCTTTCCATAATCACACCATCAAAGCCTTTCCGACAACGAAGCACTGGAATGCCATTAAGTCTTCACACTCTGATACTAGGTATCAGTAGCAAACTCCTGTTTACTAGATCAGTGTCACTGGTGAAAAAATGGTAGTCAACTAGTTCGAAGAATCAGCCCTTATTAACCTGACCAATAATTCCCCTCCTGTTGAGGAAACTAGACAGGTCATTAAACTTCCTAAGATTTACTTGAGTGTAGAGCAGTATGGATTTATTTTGGAGTGGGGAACTTCTTTGAAATGAAAGACTGAAAATATTAATCAGGTTACACCAAGCAGGATTTATGATCTCCCTTGTTTATTTGTACAGTACCTGCTGATTGCTGAGGGAGCACCCAACAGGAGCTTAGATTCCATACACCCAAGGCCCCTGAACAAGGGACTCTTGGGAAACAATCCTTTCAACTGGTTTCTGGGGCTATTCAGACACTGTCACACTGCAAACAGTTCTTAAGGAGGACTCTTCAGACCACAAGTCTCTGTTCACTGACTTCTGAACAGCACAGCCTCAGTTTTAGCATGCCTGAGGTATCTCTTAGTGGTTATCATCCCTCATAAAGGCGAGTTTTCAACAGGCAAGTGGCAGTGACTGACTATACCCCTTTACTTAGCCTACTCCAAGACAAAACCAGTCTTGTGCCAAGGTTTTGGTTAAGCGGACTTACCATTTTTCAGGTGGCACAGAACACCCTTCGCAGAGTTCACCTTTAGCTTGCTAACCCAAGCAAACTGCACTAACTGCATCACGAGCTGAAGTCCCCGGTAAATTTTCTGAGGAAATCCTCTTATTCAGACATAAATTTAGGCCCTAGTCTGTGACAAACAGGTGTATGCACACCAAGTAGTATTTTACATTTATAGCCAGTGATGCACATGCAAGTAGCAGACATGATTAAACAATAAATGTTCTATCAGCACAGGGCTACCATTCATTAAAAAGCAAAGCTCCTCCCCTAAGGGGAGTGACAACTCTGTCAACAATGTTTTATTTTCAGTAGTAAAATCAGCCCCCCTCTGAAACAAAACACTTTGTACCAACAGAGGAACTGATCTGACCACAACTCTGCACTTGGGGACATGGGTTAGTGGTGGCCCTGGCAGTGGTGGGTTAATGGCTGGACTCAATCTTGGAGGGCTTTTTCAAACCTGAACGGTTCTACGAACGTAACAAGTGCCTGCAGCACATCTGAGGTCACACCCCTGCTTATCTCCCACAGCTATGACTGTGCTGTAGTAGTTACTTAGGCAGTTTCATGGAGTAAAAGACAGAACTGGGAAGGCTTTTTTTATACCTGACAAGCTCCTTATGCAGCTCAGGTGAAGTCAGGTAATCAGGTGAGCAGCTCGCCTTCTCTGGTGACCTGTCATTGCCCTCAGCAGGGCTCTCTACCCTCAGTGCTTTGCTGGCAGCGTGGTGGAAGTCTGCCACCTCTATCAACCGCTGCTTCATCTCGTTCAGCAAGGTCACGTGAGCTGCACTCTGGAAAAAACGCCTTCCAATACAGCCATCTACAGGTAATCTGTAAAAATGAACAACAAAAGGATAGCTAAGTCTTGTTGCAAGTGTCGAATCAGCACCTCTGCTTGCTAGTCTGCAGGAGTGGCTCAGACTCACCCGTACTGCGGTCCTGGCCGGTGAAGGTACAGGAGGAAGAATTTCTGCCAGATCAGTGGCATGAGAGGGTGACCTGCAGGGGTAGCAAGGGCCTGGTGAGCCCAGCGGTAGACCATGAGCCTCTGAAGGGAAGGAACGATGGGCAGCTTCAGCTGGGCCTGGGCTTTCTGCAGAAACAGTGTTTTCAGACAAGTGTTCTGCTGTAATAGACTGTCACAGGTTAATTTAACAGGTTAACACAGCATGTACACCCGGTGATTACAGAGGACAAAAACTGGGAACAGTCACACATCTGTTACAGGTCTTGAAGGATGAGCTGCCCAGCTTGCAGTTAATTTGGAGAGCAGAGCTACACCTCTGATGCTTAAAAAAAGACCATGATGGCTCTGATGCAAGGCCAACATACGGACCATTGGTGTTAATTGAAGCTAATTATCGTTATTCCTCACAGAGGTAGATGCTCCTGGTTTAGATTTTCAGCATGCTACTTTTATCTTTTTCCAAACTACATTCCAAACAGCTCTAGTGAAAATTCAAAATGTGAAGTAAAACTAATGTGAGGAAACAACACAGAAGGAAAAGCAGAACAAAGGCAAAGCAACGTATGAGTAGCAGCACCTTGTATCAGTAACACCGCAGACCCACTAAAACACTGAACAGTCCCACACCAAGCTCCCCTGGACTGTGCCTGAAGCAGGGGAATGCAAGGATCCTCCCCAGTCACCAAGTTCCCAAATCTCAGCGCAGATCCTGCCACTGCCTCATCCCCTACCCCAGACCTTGGGAACCCTCAGCATCCTTTTCCACAGACTGCCCACACTCTATTTGTTTTCCAGCTAAATCAAGACACTCAAGCCAAAGGACAAATGTTTCCCAGACTAGCCTTCAGGAATGCAAGACATCTACCAGTCTGGACATTGCCCAGGCAAACCTATTTTCATGGGGCTTCATTAAAACATGCTAAAACAGCTGAGATGAAGCATGGGCCAAAAGTCACACTTTGAGACTGGACAGCTTTGGTTTCCACTTGCTTCACTCCAGAACTTCTACATGAATCTGGGTAAACAACCTTGAAAATGCTGCAGCATGGCCTAAAGTACACCTGATTATGTGCCTCATTAAGGGAGAGACCTAAACACTACTGAAAGCCCTGGAAAATAATTCAGAAAAGAGAGAAAAGTAGAAGGCCAGACTTCTGCAAAATTCAGATCATCTGAGAAGTCATCAGTTTGAAACACAGACACATTTTCCCACTTGAAAAATAGGCAGTCTGCAGCCTAGTGGTATACAGTAAATCCACTACAGGTCAAGAGGCATTCAGATGACCCAGAAAATCATGCAAGAGCACAAATTAGTGACTGAACTTATCTGTAATATTTGCATGGTAACTTTTAAATGTAAAAAAACTCAATGTATTCAAAATGTAAAAGAAAACTTCCTGGAGTATATTTTCCCCTGTGAAGGCAGATAAAGCAGTATTTATGCTTTTAACCTGATAAGAAGAAGTACATGAGATAAATCTAAATGATACAAGGGAACACTTTTCTCTCTAATAAAAAGGGATTTATAGTTCTCTCACCTTCAAAGCTTGATCAGGAGTTAAAGAATTAATAACCAGCTCTCCCTCCACAACTCTACGAAGCTGTGAATCTTCTTCAAATATTGACTCCATATTTAAAACCATCCATGAAAACCAGACCTGGACAACACAGAAATAACAGAAACATTGATAACAAAATAGTAGGGGTAGGCTGAGGAAGCTTTCTTAAGAGGAATATGTCTGACAGATTCTCACTATGAAATTGCAAAAAGCAGTACCACATCACAACAAGAAAACACATTTCACCTTTATCCTTACATTCAAACTTAACCATTGTGTTTTGTACAATCTTGGGAAAGAACAGGAAAAGCAGGGACAACTGACAGAATTATCCAGAGAGTTCTGGAGGAAACAAACTTCTCAGACTCAGTAAAACAAGATCTCTTCTCTCCCACCTGCACTACACATCTTCATTTGGGGTACTGCAGGGTTTTTTCTTTTCACTTGACTGAAGAACTCAGGCAGAGAGAAAGCAACTAGAATTCAAAATATTTATCAGATAAAGATTGATCTAATAGCCAGGTTTTACATATTTTCTCTTATTAAATAGTTCAAGAACAACTGAAGATTAGAAAGAAAACTTAACTAGTAAATCCTATTACATGAATTCTTGGACAGAGATTAGACAAACTCACTCTGTGCAAAATGTCCATGTTCCCCTCAGTGTAATAAACACACAGCATTCTCTCAGGCTAAATTCGGATGTTATCACAAAAAAACCTCTATGATGGGGAAAAAAGAAGGGGAACAAGAAAAAACCTGCAAACCCACAAAAAAGCAGGGGGGAAAAAGGCCTCCAAGACACCTGTACACTGCTTATCCCAGGGCTGTTCGCACAACACTATCACTTACCTGAGAGGAATTGGCATTGCCCTCCACAAAGGATGGTGTCACATTGCCTGCCACAATCCAGCTAACAAGGGAAGACAGCAGACCCTTGTCACAGTGATAGCCCAAAGCATTCTGCACAGAAACAGAAAACATTTGGGTTTTTGGTTTTTTTAAGCAGTAGTGTTTTAGAAGCTACAGGTATGTCACTCTACCTTCATCCAGGTTCCTTTCTGATTCATATTGCTATTTTCAAACCTTACCTCAGACAGGCACCACTGAAATGCCTGCTTATACCATATTGCTTTTTCAGTGAAAACATCCCATTAGAGTGACAGTGTCTGGTATTTTCAGCTCCATTTTTGTTCTAAGCACACTAGTGAACATTTGGAATGCAAAGAACACAAACTATGACAGAACTCATATGAATGAAAACTGCTGAAAATCAGTTTTAATCACTATTATCAAAATATCAGACATTTCATTTAATTTTGACCCACTCAGAAGCAAATCAGATAACCCCATTACCATCATCACACCAGGTTGCCCAGAGAAGCTGTGGCTGCCCTATCCCTGGAAATGTTCCAGGCAGGCTGGACAGGGCTTGGAGCAATCTGGGCTAGTGGATGGTGTCCCTGCCCATGGCAGGAGTCTATGATTGTCCTTGTTGCAATTTAGGAAAATGTATTCACACCAAAATCAGAGTGAGCAACATAGGAACTGACCATTGACTGAATAGCCACACCAACACACCAAATCTGTTTACCTTGTGCTGTTGGTAAAGCAGTTTTTGTATACAGTCCTCCTGACTGTACTGAAAAGCAGCCTTACATAAGTCATCCAGCAAGCAGAGTGTTGCCCTGTCCCTGTGCCACAACTGCTGGCTGGTGAGGACCTGGACCCAGAACTCCAGTACTGCAGCTGGCCCCACTCCATTTGGCTGGTCACTTAGAAAAATGTGAGTCTGCAAAATTAAAGGGTCAAATCAGTCAATAGATTGCAGTGTTGATTAAAGCTCAGGAATCTATTGAAGAACTGCTTAACCTGCACAAGGTTGTGGGCCTACCCTTAAAATAAATACTCACTATACCTAAGCAAGGACAGCTTTGTCACCTCCAGCCTTCAAATTTCTGCAAATTCTACAGACTGGAGAGAAGAGCACCTTGTGCAATCAGCAAAAACAAACATAAAAACCTTAAGCAGGACTCCTGTGACCTGCAGGCATAAATAGCATCTATTTTCAAAGTGTCACCTGCCGTTCCTGTAAAAGGACTTCTCAGAGTAGATCTGTTTCCCTTACCCCCCCCTCTCATGTTAGATGACCTTGGACTTAAAAAAATACTACTGTTCCCTAACGCAGCAACAGTTTTTTCATCCCACAGCCATGAAAGAATGGCCAAAAGCAAAGCTTTCAAGCACTAATATACCTGCAGCACTCCTCAAATAACACAAACATGAAAGTAGTGTTGCATATTACATTTCTTTTTTTAGGCAGTTTTGACCTGGTATTGGAAAATAAATTTTCCAAGAAGTCTGGAAGGCAAACACTGTTGTTATGTCCAGTGTCACATGCACTGCCAGATATAAGGTAAGTTTAAGCAGAAGCATTTCAGGAAACAAAACACAACTATTAATGCTTGATGCAGGGCACTCCATGGCTGAAAAATTGCCAGATTCAGTATCCTTTCCAACCTCAAACAACAACTCGGTCAGAAAAGCCTGGTTTTAAATACATCCCCCCCCCTTTTTTTTTTTTTAAATAGTCTCCTTACCTGTATCATACTACTGAGCAGCTTAACATTTTCTCCATAGTTCACTCCTGTCAAGTGCTGGGTCACTTTATGGGTAACCTGCTGAGTAACTCCTTGAGGGACTCCACTATCCAGATGAAGGAACAAGTGGATGTAAGACAAAAACCTAGGGATGTCAACAAATGAAATTAATGCCAAAATATCTCCTACCACACAATAAACAGAAAACCTGCTTCTAACGTATTTAAAACCAGCTCAACACTGCTGATGACAGACATATACAGGGCTTTGATTCACAATCACAGTGTGGATTTATTTGCTCCACTTTAGCCATACAATGGGCACAGTATGAACGTTTCATGGCAGACTGTAATTCAAGGCAGCTCATCAAGACTAAATACAGTTCTTGATCTACATCAGCACCCACATCTAGTCCAGGAATTGTTTGGGAGACTGTCAAGTGGTCCAAGGCAAAAGCACCTCAGCAACCACATTACAAACTAACCAGGACAGACATCTGAAGTCCAGCACTTGACATACTATTTAACTGTGTCCCTACTGATATTGCCTGGTGGCCTTTCTCACTCATCTACCACCACAGCTACTTGAAATACAGCTGTCTAAAGAACACTTCCATGGCACAGCAGCAGCATCAGTGATGAGTGTACATGCGAGGTCAGCAGGACACACTTCTACAACTACTTCTTCAACCACAGTCAATGTCAAAAACCAACCCAGCATAGAAACCAGATGTGCTTCCACCATCACATTCTCACTGGATGCAAAACCCAGCATGAACCCAGATAAATTCAAACCTTTTACTGCAATTATCAATAAATGAAGCAAATAAATACATACAATAAATAAATAAGTGTATTATTAGCATAGGATGCTTACTGTTCATTCTTCAGGAGGTAATACTGGCAAGAGTAAAACAAGGGTAAAACTTTATCCAGCACATGGACTACTGTTCTCAGATGTCTAGACTGGACAAGTACACCCAAAAGAGGGATCCCTTCAGCACAGAACTTCTCGATGCTGTCAGGAAAAAAAAAATTAAGAAAACCACACTGACTATCAGTAGAAAGGGAGACAGGGTGTTGATTTAATTTTTATGAACTGAGATGTAAATACATTCCTAACTTTACACTGCATCTTTGAAAACCTAAACAGCTAAATGCAGACCTTTCTATTCAGCTATAGGAGTCACTAAATTGTTGGCAGACTTGGCAAGTATTTCCTGCCCTTCTGTGGATTTGTGTCCCATCTTCCAAAAATCCCTGGAGATGCTGGTCTTTATGCAGCACATTTCTATCTATTTAAAGCTCAGTGTTCTTGTCTAACGCAACCAACTCGCCTCCCTCTCCAGGCAAAAGGAGAACTCACAGAGGGAGTTCTGTCTTTGACATCTCAGTTTGGCAGATGCTCTGGACATCTTTCTTCACTATCTACACATGGACCTCAGAGGGTTTCCTTACAGCAGGTACTCTGATAGCTGCAGCCAGATGAGATGAATCCTACTCTCAGTGTCCAGAAAACTGAGTAGCAGCAACTTATTTGGTACATTACACCAAGTTTTGCTAAGAGAGAAAAGGTGAACATTAGAAAAATATTTAAAACATGAATCCTGTGTCTACTCTGAAATCATGAAAATGAAATATTGCATTAAGTCGAAGAGTACAGCACTTTGTTTCTTCTGCTCCTAAATATAACTGGCTTTGAATTTTTCCATGTGATTAATACTAGTGTTGATGTTTACACAGGAGAAGGATATCAAGGATTTTTTTGCAAGGCCAAAGAGAGAAGGTGCAGGGGAACAGACTAAAATCATTCCTTGTTTTTTTATTCCATGCTCAAAGTCATGGAAAAATTTTCACTCTCAACCAGAATACCTTCATATCAGTCTCAAATTAATGCAATGCTTTGAAGTATCTATGGCATAATCTGGTCATTGAACAATGGCTTGGGGAAGGAGAAGAAAACTCAGAAAATTCCTCTTGAAAGAGTAACACAGTGCTATACATAGAAAACAAGTTAGTGAATAACAAATAATTAGAGACCACAGATTCAGAAAAAATATTTCTGGTAAGGATTGATTAAATTGTATGTGTCTCTGTACCGTAATCAACCACTGTATTTGATTATGTCCAAAAGCCTTACCTACAAACCATCTGAAAGCACTGGAAAAGACTGTTGAAACACAGTCAGAGTTAGATGGTTTAGTGTCAGCGTTATAAAGCTCTTTATTTATCATTCCCAGAATGAGTGCATATTTATTCCTTACTATTTACTCATGTTCTCCTGCAGCACTGCTAAAAAAAGTTACCTGTGGAGCAACCCTTTCAGTAAGTGTGGTTAAAAGTTACTCCTGTCCAGAGAAATCATGTTAACTCCCCAGTTTCAGTACTATTTCTAACTACTATTTTCACCTTAACATGCAGAAGGCAAAAAATATTACTAGCAAAATAAAGGAAATAGGTTGTTTGAAAGAAGAATTCAGGAAGAATTTCTTCCCAGAAAGGGTTGTTAAGTACTGGAATGGGCTGCCCAGGGAGGTTGTGGAGTCACCACCCCTGGAGGTGTTCAAGAAATAAATGGATGTGGCACTCAGTGCTCTGGTCTGGCTGACATGGTGGTTGGGTCAAAGGTTGGACTCGATGATGCTGGAGGTGTTTTCCAACCTAAATGAATCTGTGGTTCTGTGAAACTACAGGCACAGAATTGCTGGGGCTGGAAGGGACCTCTGGATATCATTCAGTCCCACACCACCTGCAAAGGCAGGGGCACCTGAAGCAGGTCACACAGAACTTGTCTAGGTGGGTTTGGAATATCTCCACAGAGGAAGACTTCACACCCTCCCGGGGCAGCCTGTTCCAGTGCTCTGCCAGCTTCAACATAAAGAAGTTTTTCCTCATGTTGAGGTGAAACTTCTTGTGTCTTAATTTATGACGATTGCTCTTCACCCTGCTGTTGAGCATCACCAGAAAGTCTGGCGCCATCCACTGGACACCCGCCTTTGCCATGTTTATGTGCATTGATGAGATCCCCTCTGAGTCTTCTGTTGAGTAAACAAGCCAAGCTCCCACACTGTCTCCTCATAACAGAGCAGCTGTCCCTGACAGACTGCTCAACCCCTTGCATCACAAGTCCTCTATTCTTTAAACAGGCATAAAGAACATTAGCAACCCATGTCTCACCACTAGTGAGGCTGCTCAGTCACTGGGGCCACCTACCCAAGGCAAACTCACGAAAAGCACCTACCTGTGGCCCAGAGTGGTCATGGCCAGGGCCAGGTAGCAGCCGATGGGGATGTTTGCTTTCACAGCCTTGAGCAGGGGGTGCAGCGTGACCGACTCGGCCGCGTCGAGGGCACCATCACACACGGGCATGGCCAGCCCGCCCTGCTGCACCCCGCGGTCATTCCTGTGCAGCTTCAGCCTCAGAACCAAACTCCATGCCCACTGGTTGAAGGAGGTCTCCGGTGTTTCTCCGTACCGAACAATGCTGGCTAAGTAGGAGACCTGGGACAAAGCGGCAGGAGCGGGAATGAGAGGAAGCACAGCACCTGTGGCTCCAGTCTGGGATTTGGGGCAGCTTGGATGAGCCTCCCCTTCCATCAGAACACTGTGACACAGGGTTGGCACTAGATGATCTTTGGGGTCCCTTCCAACCCAAGCCTTCTATGATCACACCAACTTCAATTATTCTTTAGGACACACCATATAGTTTATCTAAGCCCTCTGTTCCTATTGCTTTGATTTCAACCTCCTCTTCACACCTCTCCCATCCCTTTTAGTAAAGGCTATCAACTTACACTGTTTCCCTAAATTTTTCCAAGCCAGATACAGATCTTGGATTGAATTTTGATTTTACTACCGAAAAATGAAAGCCATGCAACAACCTTCTGCAATGCTTAAAACACTACTGAAAGGAAACAGAAAGATAGATGCATAAAGTAACATCTGCCAACAAAAACCCCTAAAACCTGGTAGACTCTCCTTAGAAGGAAGTCTGTAATGTGAACAGGCAGAGTCTGCGCCATAAGCATCTGTTCATGGGCATGATGACCCTCTCTAGATCAGAAAGAATTATAAATCTCTGGGAAAAAAAGTACTGTCATGCCCTGACAGAGCAGTGTAAATTGCAGAGCTGGGAGGCAATGGAGGTATTTCATCCTCTCAGAGTGGGGGTACAAAAACCTAGGCACTATTTTCTCTCTAATTCCAGTTATAAGCTCAGGCAAGTCAGGACAGATTCACCAATACAAGTGACAGCCAGGGCTGAAATAGGCTTAAAATAGAGACCTCATCTAGCTGGCACAAGACAACAAATCCTGGCCAAGTAGTGCAGAGGAGCAAATCAGAAGAGCAGAGACAACACAGAACATGCAGAGTGTGGGAAGAAAATATGGGGGGAAAAAAAGGACTTGGAAGGGGAAAACACTGTACAAGAAGTACTGAGAAGACAATGCACAGCACAATGATAAAACCTCTGAATAAATAAATAGAAGCATCTTGGGTTGAATATCCAAAATAAGAATTTTTTTTAACCTTGACCTTTCTATCGTTCCATTCCCCATCAGCTATCCCTTCCGCAGTCACCAGTGTGCTGTAAAATCAATATAACAAATGTCTGTGGGGCGTTCAGGTCACACAGTACCGACCACTGCTGAAAAGTTCCTAAAGGGATTAACATCTGAGTCTTCAAATAAGGTAAAACTAACAGCTGGAATCACAGGAAGGATGTCTCTATGCTCAGCAGTAATGAGAAGTAACCTTTCATTAAGCAAGGACTGTCCACCTCTGCATGAATGAAGGAGGAGCAGCTTGTGACTATTCAAATACAAACCTACAAGGGAGTCAAAAGTAAAACGTCTGTTTCAAGAAAGATGGAGAGAGAATATTTACAAGGGCATAGGGTGACAGGACAAGGGGAAATGGCTTCAAACTGACAGAGAGCAGGGTTAGATGGGATGTCAGGAAGAAATTCTTGGCTATGAGGGTGGGGGGCCCTGGCACAGGTTGCCCAGAGAAGCTGTGGCTGCCCCATCCCTGGAAGTGTCCAAAGCCAGGTTGGACAGGGCTTGGAACAACCTGGGATAGTGGAAGGTGACCCTACCAGTGGGACAGATACCTTTAAGGTCCCTTCCAACCCAAACGATTCTATGACGCTGTGATTCTTGTATGTTCAACATAAGCCTAACAGCTATTTTCAATACCTCTCTGGGCGTAGATAATACAGAGTGTTGGTACGTTATGATATTCTAGCAGGATCAAGATAGAACATCTTTAACAAAAACAAAGAAAACAAGATCTTGACTTGCAGTTTTCCCTGTTTATCCCCATCTGTAAGCTATTGCCTGTAATTCTGAAGAAGGGATACCTGTTTTATGCTTTCAGAAAGCAGCCCAGCATATGGTTTCTGGGACAGGTATTTCTGATACGCTTCCAGGACCATCAATGCAACTTCAGAATGGACAGCTGGATCCAGATGAAGAGCATTCTGCTAAAAACAGAATCAGAACACAAAACTTTGTGTCATTTAAAGATCTCTACAATCATACAATTCAGTTGCACTACAGAGAAATAAATCTTAATCTCTTTCTGGCTGTTCAAATTAAGTATTGCAGTATTCAGGTAAAATCTTAGTAAGAAAAACTCAGCCCAATGTTTAAGAGTATTGGGCTTACAATAGACAATACAAAGGCCATAGACAGACTATTTCCAGAAAAAAAAAGGTGATCATAAATCACTTTCCATGTGCATTTTATGAATTTATAGCAATTAAATCCAAGAATCCAGAGATGCCACTTCAAATTACATAATACAGACACTGGAATTCTTGCCTCTAAAAGCAAAACCAAACCACATCACCATGTTTGTGTATAAAAACATATAAATTCCTCTTATCAACTGCCACATTAAACAACCATTCTTCCCCATATGGAAGGGTACAGACATGGCACTGTTATTGCACAGCAAAGATCTCTGTTCATTTTCCCTAACACTGCTTTTTCTTCAATGTCCTCAAGAAAAAGGGAGAAAAAGTCAGTCAATATTCATGTACAAGCACCAGCACAGCAAAGAGAAGAATTCAGTATGACTAAATGCACAGACTGCAATGCTAAAATAGATCACTGAATGCAGACAACAGGATGTTTCCCCCAGTCCATTTCTGTTTCTTTCTGAAATACCATTTACTCTTGATTGGATCCTGAACTGATGGAGCTCCTGGAGTAAGCCAATATATGGAACAGTTTCCAATCATTCATATAACACTCAGGGTTTGAAAGGTCTCATCTCAATCATTAGTCTTCTTGCATTGTGAAAAACATAGCTGGATACCAGCATGTAAACTCCAGCCACACCAGTCTCCTACATAGTTCTTGGAAGATTCCTCTATTACTGCAGCCACAGCTATTTCTCATCACCTGACTCATAAAAATTGTACTGCCAGCTGCTTCCTCTTGTTAAAGGAGAGGAAATGCCTGCTTAAACATCTCTTTTAATCTCAGCTACAAGAAAGCAGCACAAGCAGATCCTTGGGCAGAATCTGCCTGTGAAGTTCTACTGGAAGTTCTACTGTCAAGTTCTACTGTCTACTGAAGTTCTACTGTCAAGTTCCCATCCTGTGCCATTAAGTGCACAGGTATTACACAAAACATGTAATTAGCTGTCTCGTAGTTCGGTTCTAGTCTCAGGCTGAGTAAAACTTCTGCTCTGAAAAACTGAGGAGTTTCAAAACTGTTTTCAATACATACATGCTCCCCAAATCCCCAGTTAAGCCCTTCCAGGATAATGCAGGCTAGTTTATTCTCCACTGTTGTCAGGTTGTAATTTAACAACCAGTCACGGATCAGCGCTATCTCGGATGAAGAAGGCTTCCACAGGTGCAATGGCAGCTCTTTAAACAGGTATAAAGCAACCTTTCAGGACAGAAAACAAAAAGGATAATGACTAGTCAATGTAATAATCAGCATTATACCCCTCTATCTTAAGGAGCGGCATGACCAAAAAACCCCACAGATAGGTCTTTAACACAATCCATTCATGCCAAGATGTATCTTGTAACACAGTCTGGTTACAGCCCCTCTAGTTTTAACTGGATGCCTGCTTTAAATGATGGACATTAGCACTCACCATCCCAACTTTCTCAATGGTCTCTCTAATTCGATCCAGCAGTATGGAAATCATCTGTGTGTGGAT
>JAWWEU010000091.1:69757671-69769060 GCA_035583155.1 Acropternis orthonyx
TTCACCTGGAGAAAAGAAGGCTCCAGGGAGACCTGAGAGCCACTTCCAGTGCCTGAAGGGTCTCCAAGAGCACTGGAGTGGGACTTTGGACAAGGGCCTGGAGTGACAGTTCTTCTGGGGCCAAAAAGCCCATAAAGCAGTAACTTACCTGGTGCGCTGGTCGGGGTAGGCAGTGGTCCCCTCCTGCCAGAAGGAAACACAGAGGTGAGGATCTACATGGATACAGGACTCCTTCTGCCCTGTTTCTGCACTCCCCACCTGTCCTCCCAGAGCTGGTGGGAGGGCAAGAGGTTTGACAGCCTGGGTTTTGTGGATACCTGGTGGGCTCACCACTCACAGCCTCCTTGGCAAACACAGGAATTGAAGCTGATACAGGGCAGGAGAGGAAAAAACAACCAAAAAGCACTAAGCTGGGGAAAAATCCACAAGTGATCCTCCGAGTATGCCTTTGTACAGGCCTTTGCCCAGAGTGAGACATCAGGAAGTCATAACTGGACAATGACTCTCCTGCCAGTGTGGCAGCCAAACTGGCACACTCATCCTTAGCATGAGTTTTGGCCCTCATTGTCATCTTCCCCTTGGCAGAAACACCTTCAGCCTGTCCTCCCTGCCCAGCTTCTCCTCCAGGAGAGGGAATTCGGCTCTGAGGTTCTTCCCTCTACCCACACATGTTTTTAACACTCCTCAGATGGACAGAACACAACAAGAACCAACAAGGAAATATTTTCCCTGACTACTCCCTAGTCAAGCTTTCAATAGACTGAAAGGAAAAAAATATGCCTTTTTTTTGGAGAGAGCATAATTTCCAATAGCAATTGCAACTGTACATGTGATATCCCTTACCTTGATATAGGTACAGGAGCTGGACTTCTTGCAGGAGTCACATTTCTCTGTGCATTGTAGTAGTTTTCATAAGCAATAGGAGCTAGGAAAAGTCAACAGTAGTAAAGCACAGGCCTCTTATAGACATAAAATACTTGTTAAACAAACATTCAGCTGCTAAATATTTCCCCTCTCTGGGAAAATGCCTAATCAGGAAAATAAAAAAGGGAATATTATCCTCAGAGGCTGTTGAAATTGGCAGAGGCTAAGGCTGCATGGCAGTGAACTAAAGGAGGAAAGCAGCAAAATCAATGTTTTTTTGCACTCCAACTGATGCTGACCAGAGCAGCAGCTCCATGAGGAGTACAGGGCAGTCAGCACTACTTTGTGAGATTGTACTAATCTCTTACCTGGAGCCAAACTTCCAGTTTTGCGCAAATTTACAAAAAAATCAACATCCTTCTCAATGCTGCACATTTCTAAACTCTTGCGGATTTCCTCATATTTCTGCAAAAGGGAAATAAAATGCATTTTTATTACATCAGATAAAAAAACCAGAGGGTTTTTTCCAATTGTTTATTACACATGGGGAGAAATCGAAGTATTCACCCAGGACACAAGTTTCCATGACAGGGAAATCACAGAATTTTAGAGTGGTTTGGATGGGAAGGGACTTTTAAGCCCATCTCATTCTAACCCTCTGCCATGGGCAGGGACACCTTCCACTATCCCAGGTTGCTCAAAGCAAAATCCAGCCTGGCTTTGGACACTTCCAGGAATGCGGCAGCCACGGCATCTCTGGGCAACCTGTGCCAATGTTTCAGCACCCTCAAAAACTGAGTGAATCCCAGGGGAAAGCTCATCTTGCCAGAGTTTTGGCCAAACCTTCTGCCTGCCCGCTCACAATGGTGTCTGGTGGCCAGTGAAGGGCCACCGTCCAAGTCGGATGTAACATAACTTAGAGCACAGGAAAACAAACTGGGCTTTGCTTTCCACACAGAAGAATGAAGATTTCCAGTTGAGGTACCTCATCATTCTGGACGCAGCCCAGGGAGAGCTGGTTGACATGGAGCCAGAGGGCATTACGGAAATAGCTGATCCGATCACACTCCTGAGTCTCAAAGAACTGAAACAACACAGACAAAAACATCCGTAACGTCTTTAAAACAAGGGCAAATGTCCTTAATCCTTGTTGCTTCTCATTCACAAGTGCTACAAAAAGATGACTGCAAGGAGCAGGTGGTGTTGGTCTTCTGCAGGAAACAAGGAAGCCACATGTCCTCCAGATGACCCAGGAGATAAATGATCCCTCAGTGCAGCCAGGTGAGTATTAAGTTCAGGAGTTCTGCAGGACTGATGTGAAGGAGGTCACCCAGCACATTGCTACCTCTGGGGAGACCATGCCAGGTTCCTAAAGGCAGTACATGTTCCCTAGGTACCCCGTGCTCCTGTGGTCCCAGCTCACTTCCCTTCCAGAGGTCTCATAGAATCACAGAATCATTTAGGTTGGAAAAGACCCCTAAGATCATGAAGTCCAACCATTCCCCCCAGCACTGCCAAGAACACCACTAACCCATGGCCCCAAGTGCCACATCTACATGTTCTTTTAACACTTCCAGGTATGAAGCAATAAATAAACACTGCAGACATATGAAAACAAAGATGCATTGACTGGTTGGTCTTCTCCCTCTTTCCTGCCAAGCCTTTTCCAAGCAGGTTTCAACTCAAGTCTTTTGAAATCTGGTATATACCAGAAATCTAAATCTGGTATATCAAACTTCTGGTACACCAGAAGTCTGCTGGCTGATACACCTCAATTTCACAAGCCTTTACACGTTTCCATGAAAGACAACCTTTCAACCCAAGTGTGCATATGCAGTTGTCACTAGTTATGACCTTTGTGACACATGGAGAGGAAAACCTCCATGTGATCCATCTGCAAAAGTGAAATTACTGTTTTCCACTCCCCACCAAACAATTGTTTAGTCTGTAAAAACCCTTTAAGATCATCAAGTCCAACCATTAACCCAGCACTGCTCAGCCACCACTAACCCATGTCCCCATCACAGAAGCTTCCAGAGACCCCAGACACCAAAAGCGCACCATCACTGAGGCACTCACACACATTGCACAACACAGACAGCAAATTCCAGTTCAAAGTTTACTGGAAAAGTGAAATTGCCACAGAAATAACTTGGGAAGGGATGGGCACAGCTGGGAATGAGAAGGCTGTTGGCAAGTCTGCAGCAGACCTGGGATAAAACCTCAATCTCTGCAGTCCCTGTCCATCCCTCAGTCAGAGACCACAGGCCAGCAGCAGAGCAGCTGCCCAGCCCTCTCACCACCAGCTGTGGAATTCTCCAGCACATGGCAGAAACCCCTGCTAGACCATTTCTCTGAGACAAGTCTGCTTTAGCTGATACACCCACTCAGTGGGGTTCCTGTGCTACCACGTGGTTTGTGAGACACACTGTGAGGGGCTCCTGGCACAGTGGTCAGGTGGAGAAGGCCTCACCTGCAGCCCCAGCGGCCACAAGCCTCTGCTGCAAAGTCACATAAAGTCTTTCAGAGTTTCAGGTGTTGTTGAGGCTCTAGGAAGTACTGGCCTTGAGTCGCTGAGTACCCAGAGGTGACCACGGCTGTTCAAGGTGACAGCCACGCCAAACATGCAAGCAGGTAATGGGCATAATGTCACTACCTTGACTGTCAGTTTTAAAAGGAGGCAGAAAAATAAAATCAATTAAAGAATAGTGGAAACCTTGACATAATGGGGTCTTGAATAAAGAAGCCAAGCTTTAGCCACGCACAGGATTAGAGGCAACACATCCTGCTGCTTCACTGCCAGGGGAATACACAGAATGCAAATCTGAGCTGTCCTGGGCCCTGCAGCCAGGGGTGGACAGCCAGAGGGCCACACTGCCATGTTTTGGGGCATTTACCTCACATGCTTTGATGTGTTCCTTATGCCACTCTTCTCGGACCTTCTCCAGCATGGACACACTCTGCTGGTAACTCCTGTCTGTGAGAGAAATCACACTGTCAGCTGAAGGTGTCCCTGCTCACAGCAGGGGGCTTGGAACAAGATGATCTTTAAGGTCCCTTCCAACCCAAATTGTTCTATGAATAAATAATCCCATGATTAACATTAATTAAAAAACCTCTTCTCTAGAAGGTAATATATGAAACCTGAAATGCCTGGGACATGAGGGATAAAGCAGAAGGACATGGCCTTGGTGGGCAAGTACCCATTTCTGTTATCTTGAGCGCCTGTTTCTGATGAACTGTGCCTGACCCAAGAGCTGGAGCTTGCCCAAGAGCCCCCCTGCCCCTGGAAACACTTCCCTCACCCTCCCAACATGGCATTCCCACACTCACCAGAGTCCTCCAGAGCTGATTTCGTCTGAGCCAGCTTCAGGAACAGCTGCCAAAAATGGGAGAGAGAAGGAAGATGAAGGAGCGCCTGGGTGCATCACCAACAGCAGTGCAGCCCAACTGGTGAACACCACTAGCCCTGCCCTCTTACCTCAAACCCAGGGATGGGAGAAGAGCCACGTGGTAGGAGAGCTGCAAGAAGAAACATCCCTTTCTGCCCCTGCCCCGCAGCCACCCACCTTCCCCGTACCTTCTCCTGCTGCTTCTGCGTCACCAGGTTTGCGTTGCGGTGCACAGCCTGCTCCGCCTCATCCTTATCCCGGCACCGCTGCTCGTACAGGCGCTTGGCCTAGGAGAGACACCAGGACACAGCTTGGGTGGGAGGCTGTGGGGGAAAGAACAGCCTACGAGGCAAGAGGTGGGCACAGGCTGCCAGAGGGACAGGGGACAGCACACAAGGTCCCAGGTGCCCTGCGGATTGGGAAAAGCCTCATGAGACAAGACGACCTCCTCTCCATTAACATAAAAAGCTCATGGCAAACAAGTGTATGAGAGTGTCCAGGGAAGGGCAGCAGACCTGGGGAAGGGGCTGGAGCACAAGTCTGATGAGGAGCAGCTGAGGGAGCTGAAGGACCTCAGCTGGAAGAAAAGGAGACTCAGGGGGGATATTCTATCTCTACAACTCCCTGACAGGAGGGTGGAGCTGTGGGGGTCAGGGTCCCAGAGAACAGGTGTCAGGATGAGAGGAAATGGCCTCAAGTTACATCAGAAGAGATTTAGATTGGATATTCAGCAGAAATTTTTCACAGAAACGGTTGTCAAGCTCTGGAACAGGCTGCCCAGGGCAATGCTGTGGTCACCATCCATTAAGTGTTCAAAAACATATGGCACCTGGGGACATGGACTAGTGGTGGGCTTGACAGATGGTTAATGGTTGGACTCAAGGGTCTTAGAGGGCTTTTACAACCTGTACAGTTCTGTGATCCTAAATTACATGCATCCAACCCCTGCAAGGCTACCACTGGCCATGTCTTCTCTGTATAAGTAGTGACAGGACCTGAGGGAATGTCCTGAAGTTGTATCAGGGAAGGTTTAGGCTGAATCTTAGAAACAGGTTGTTCCCCCAGAGGGTGTTTGGGCACTGAACAGGCTCCCCAAGGCAGTGGGCACAGCCCCAAGGCTGACAAAGCTCAAGGAGTGTTTGGATGATACTCTCAGACACAGGGTGTGACTCTTGGGGATGGTCCTGTGCCGGGCTGAGGGTTGGGCTTGATGATGCTTGTGCATCCTTTCCAACTCAGGATATTCTGTGATTCCATGATTCCGTGTCGTTGGTGTGCCCTTTGGTGTTTCTGATCACACCCTGCACACCACTCAGGCAGACAGAGCCCCCGGTGTTACAGCAGAGAAAAAACCCCTCATTTAAGCCTGCCTCAACTCTATGCATGTGTGTGAGCAGCTTTAACCTACACGGCAAGAAGCAGCAGCACGTTTGCTTTACCTCCATGGTCTTCTTGTACTGTATGTTCCTGTTTTTGTGAATCGCCTCCATTATCAGCTCTATCTGTGAAGACGACAGACCCGGAGTTAGCACAACACTGACCATCAAAGCTCCACTATGTGACTTAGGAAAGGAAGAGTCACAGACCAGATTGAGATGGGCTTAAGGACCTTCATCCACCCAAAGTGTCTTCACAAAACTCATGTTTTATGCTTCTGTCTAAGCCTCGACTTGTATACGTAAAGGAGCTCTACAAACCATATCCTAGCAATATATAGTGCCGTATCATCTCCACAGGCTCTGGCAAAGCTGGGAAACCCAATTTCCTCTGCTGAGTCCAAATCAGACCCTTGTTCTAATGGTTTCCCTCGTTTTTCAGACAAAGGAATCTCAAGAAAAAGTTAGAAGGCTTGGCCATTTTATCAGACCCTATGGAGATCATACAGTACTGTATATAAATGCTTTAAAAACATTCCCAGATGAGGTTCATATCCTGGGGCTGAGCTGTGGCTGGCCCAAAAACCACCCAAAGGAGAGGATGTGGTAGTGAGAAGAAGGAAGTCAGAGGTTGCTGCACAGTTCACCAACATGATTGCAACATGTAGGAAGAAATTCAGGACTTCCCAGCAGCAGCAGGCACTGGGCAAGGAGGGGGCTGGAGAACAGCGGGAGACACTGCCGAGGATCAGCTCATTGCCAGGACAGGAGCAACAGCCTGTGGGAAGGCACATCTTCCCACAGCGCCAGACCTTTTTCCGATGCAGTTTTTGCTTTTCCCTGAAGTCCTCCATCTTCTTAGCTTCCTCCCGAAGGGTTTGTGCCAGCTGGATGTGACCTTGTCCCACATTGTCTATCTCTGCAAAGAAAAAATAAATTAAATATAGATACATATATATATATATATATATATATATTCCTGAACAGATTGTTCTCAAGTCAACTGACATTAAACTGCCCCCACATCATGCATCCCTTTTCAGAAGCATTAAAAAACCCACAGCTCGTTTAAAGCAGCCTCTGAGCAGTGCTCAGCTGTGTAAGGATCAGTCCTGCTGGGACCTTCCCCCCAGTCTGAGGAAACTCCAGCTGAGAGAAGTTACTCAAACAAGCACAGTCACATCTCCCCCTCAGGCGGGTGAATTCAGGCGCATTTCAACACATTGCACCCAGAGGCAGCTGTGTCAGGGATGCACCACCCCAGGCCAGCAGGCAACAACTTGGGGCACAGAAAGACTAAAGCTAAAAAAATTCCCAGGCTGCTCGTGCTGAAGGTGAGCGGCCACACCACAGAATGCCACCCCAGCCAGGTCACCAAGGGAGCGGAGCCAAATGGCAGCTCATGAGTCAACGCCCAAAGCTGTTCCAAACCCACAGCTATGAATAGTCAGCAGTGGTGAGAACAGAGCCATGCTGCAGAGGTCCACAGCGGCAGCAGGCAAACCTGGCAAGCAAAGCACAGCAGAGTGCTCACCTTTAAGGTACAGGTGCTGTCTGCCAGTACCCCAGCGGGCTTTGACACAGGGCAATGAGGGGACAGCATATGGTGCCCAAAACATCATCTTTTAGATGTTCCAATTAGAATCACATAATCATTTAGGTTGGAAAAGTCCTTCAAGATCCTCAAGTCCAACCATTGCCTCAGCCCTTCCAAGCCCACCACTAACTCATGTCTCCCCATGCCACATCCATACGGCTTTTAAATCCCTCCAGGGATGGAGACTCCACCATGGCCCTGTGCCAGGGCTGGACAACTCTTTGCATAACAAAATTTTTTCCCTAATACCCAATTTAAACCTCCCCTGGCACAGCTTGAGGACGATTCTTTTTCTCCAGACTGAGCCCCCCACAGCTTCCTCTCCTCCTGGTGCTCCAGACCTTTGCCCAGCTCCATTTCCTTCTCTGGACACACTCCAGCCTCTCAATGTCTTTCTTGTTGTGAGGGGCCCAGAACTGACCCCAGGATCTGAAGTGTGAATTCCTAAGTGTGTGTGAAGGGGACAAGCCTATCCAATAAACTCCACATGAGCTTTCCACACACAGCTCCCACTGTACAACACAAGCACAACCTCTGAGCTGCACCTAGGCCTGAAAGCCCAAGACATCCCCAAAAGGACACCCTGTGGGTCTCCTCTCCCACCTGTGCCCTGGCACACTTTGTCCCAAACCTCACACCCGGGGATGAGCCAGGCCAGGAGTACAGCCCATGCCTGACCCCATCACCACTCCTTTAGAGGTTTCTCTGCCATTTTCTTCCTAAGCGGTTGCCTTCAGGCTTTGGGGCAGCCAAGTGTTCTGACAACCATTAATTACTTACGTTGCTTGAAAACATCAAGGGATCTCTTCAGTGTGCTGGAAAACAGAGGAGGAGCATTAAAAGGAGTGAGAAAGCATGACCACACTCAGGTAGCAGCAGAGCACCTCTCCAAAACAGTTCCTCACTCAACACCAGTCAAAGCAACTCAAGGCAGGTTTATTTACCCTCTTTACACCCCTGGCTTTTTCCCTCTCAGCAGGTATAACACAGCTCACTTGGTTTGAGATCTACTTTACATCTTTCAGAACACTGTATGCTATCAAAAATTCCAAGTTTCATGATGGATATATCAGGCAACCTCCTAGAAGCATAATTTTGGATACATGAACACGTTGTTCTATGTGGTGCATTGGCCAGTGGTTGGAAACGTAGAGAACTTTTCTCCCTATTAATTTCAGAAACGTTTTATGTGACTCCTCAATATAAAACTGTAGATAAGTAGTCAGAGAATGTCAGATTGGGCATGTATAAAGCACAGAAACAAAGGAGGAGGCAGAACATGCCAAGGGTCACTGGGGAAATGGAGACCCACTCAGTGGAGCCAATTGCAATGGCCACAGCATGCTGGGCTTTGAATATTTGCATGGTTTGACTCAACCTGTACTTACCTCTGGCTACAAAACCAGTCAGGAGTGAACCCAAAGTTCATGATCCTCAGCTTTCTGCTGAACCACCAGCCTACACCTCACCTGAGCATCTACAGTGCTCTGGTTAGTCTGTGGCTTTTGGGAACTCGGTGGAGTCCAACGAAAAGCAAAGCAGAACCCAGCTGGGCACAGTTCATTCACGAGAAAGATTTCAGGTTGTCTTCTGGACATCTCAATCACATTTCAAAACACTGTTTTGTCTCTCACAACCTCCTTCCTTCTCTTTCTCTTTTGTTGCTCCATGGACACTCATAAAAGCAGAACACACAGAGGATTGTTAACTTACTTCAGCTCCGTCTGCCCACAGGGCTTCTTCTTTGACAAGTTAATGAGCTCTTTGCCATATTTTTCTTCTATAATTGCCCTGTTGAGAAAAGTGAGAAATGAGAGGAAGTTCTCCATTCAGAAGTTAAGTCTTGTGGAGACAAAGACCTGCTCTGAACATCTCCTGTCTCCTGACCTGTGCCAACCAGATTTTCTAGTGAAAACACTTGGCTTTGCTGTGTCTGTGGTCCTGATACACTACTCTTCCCATCTGCCTTGGGCAGATGCTTTCAAGGGTCACCTCCACAGGCCATGGAGGACTAAGCTGCCAGTGCCTGGCTGCAAGATACACCACGGTGACTCCTCTGGGTAAGTTTTTCCTCAGTTTCCTATGGAACGACCCTTGCGAGATCCCTCAGTTCATCCACACAAAGTACTTTTGACTCTGATTTGGCTGATTTATACTAAATGTGACAGAAACGGAACAGGCACCTCAAAGACCACTTAGCCCCAGACATGCACCCCAAAGCTCAGCATGGGCATTTCATCTCTTCAGGGCTTTCTAGAATGAGGCAATAAGTACTCTCTGGACCTGTCTCTGATCCTTAGGGAGAACACCTGAAGAAGAGGCCAAATCTTGTGAGGTAACAGAAATAACACCCTTGAGAGATTGTTCTGTCTTCCCTTCTTGAAAGAAAGAGTGGGGGGAAAGAGAGTCCACGTGTTGCAGTGCGAGAACAACCAACTTTCTGCAGCTGCTTTGAAACAAGTACAGACAACCAGGGCTGGGCTTGCTTGGTCAAATGTAGGTTATCTCCATGTAGGCAACCATAACCACCTGGAAACAAGCAAGTCCTACTAAAGGCTGCATTAGAAGGTCTACTGGGTAAAATAAATGGCTTTCTAAAATGCCTGTATCTCCTAACACAGATGCAGACACCTGTGTTTTAATTTCTCAAGTCTGGCAGCAAGGTTCACCTAGCTTAACTCTTTAAAAAAGCTCGTAGAAAAGTGGGAAAAAGATATAAATTGATTTTTTTTTCCTCTAAATATTCCCATGAACTTCATTTAAGACAGAGCATCCAACATGCACATTTTCCATTGCTGGAACTGCCCTGATGTACACAGAAAACTGGGCCACGTTCAGAGAGAGGTGCCAATAGCAAGTCCAGGTCCAGCCTCTCATCCCGTTCTGGAAAGACACACTGGTGGCAGCCTACACCTACTTCAAGAACAAGGAGGACACAGGGTGTGAAGGAGGTTTTTGGCACTCTCTATGTTGCCACAAATGAGTGGGGCACAATTCTCTGGGTCTAATTCTTCAGCTGGAAAGCCCACATTTTCCTGGAATGTGAGATTGCAGCCTAAACAGATGTAGGTGCCTTAGACACTTTTAAGTGCAACTTCTCCTCCTCTTCATCCCCATCGTTTGTTCCAGGCTGCTCTGCACCAACTCATCCAGTCACAGGTTGTTTTCTCCAGCTCTCAATACCAAAATTGCACTAATTTAAGGTTGTTCTACAATACTCTTTATATTTAGCTGTTGTTAACCAGACGAACCACAACATCAAAATACACAGCCAGACCATCTCAGTTGGTTTTGTAGTCACAGAACCTTTGCTTAGGTCATCTTCTCTGATTAATAAAGGCAATACCTAATGTTACTACTTTTTAGCATTGAAACTGTGGGCTGTTTGTGATGTACAAAGACAGTTCCAGGACAAACCCGTGCCTCTCCTAGGCTAAAGTCTTCACCTGATCTTCTGTGAGGTGAACAGCAAGGTGAACTTCATGGGAGAGCATTCAGCTTAGCAGACAGCTAAACACAACAGAAATCCAGCTGGGAGTAGCAGGAGTAGAAGTAGAGCCACAGCTTCGCTTCCCAGGTTCAACCCAACCCATCATCAGAGGCAGCCCCGTACCTTTCCTTCAGGAAATCTTCAAACTCTTTGCAGTTCTTCCTGCCATCATTCAAGTGTTGAATGATGCTGTCATAGCCAACAGTGCTCGTCAGATCTGTGCTCTGAAAAAACAAGCACAGGAATCACATCCTCACCAGCACAGTCCGTGGCCACTGCCACCTCCTGAGGCATTTGCACAGCCAATGGTGCAATGGTGCAAGTGCCTCTTTATGAAATAAGATCTTTCTCTTTTAGGGGCGGGAGAGACTCCTGGATGAGAACAATGGTAGCAATATGGGAAAAGGTTTTTAGAAAAAAGAAGAGTTCAGTCCTGCAACATCATATGTCCCCATCCATGTTCCCAAGTGTCACATCCACATGACTTTTAAATCCCTCCACAGGTTTCCAAAAGAGCTGTTACGAGGCAAGAGGAGCTCCTGAGTGCAAATGGAGCTGGGCAGGGTTGTATATTGTGAAATCAGCCTTAACAGCACCCTTCTAGAGAGGTTTGGCACAGAAAGAATCAAAAGGACCAGCACAAATGAGGGTGGTCAGCCTCAAGAAGAGA
>JAWWEU010000091.1:69796002-69806788 GCA_035583155.1 Acropternis orthonyx
CCTCTTGATCTGAGGTTTAGCTCGTGTAACAGGTCTCTAAGTGGGTTAGGGAATTATGCACAAGACTGTTGGCCTTTGCTTTTAGGCAGGTGGCTTTCCCCTTAGCCATTATTTTCCCCAGTTTTTGGGATTCTGGAGATAACAACTATATATGTTTCCACTGAGAAATCTCACAGGGAAATGCAAGTTTTTCTCCTTTTTCTCCCTTCTTGTGTTGGTTGTATTACAGGGATTAGCTTGTGCATAGGTAAGTAACTGGTATCTCTTTGAATGTAAAAGTTCTTTTGTATTATTTTTAAAGGGATATTAATAACATAGAGGAAAGTCAGAAAGCAGAAATTGTCAAAATAGAGAATCGATCCAATAGCCTCAAGTTCCTGAGAGAGAAAAGTTTTGAATTAAAAATCAGGATCAGGAATGCTGAGGTAGGTGGAAAGGATTTTCTATCAAGACATTATGATGTGATGACACAGTTGTGGTTGGTCGGGCCCAAATTTTTAGTTACAGAGAGGTTCCAGGAGCTTCCTAGTCTTGGACCAAGGACTCTTGGGCTAACAGGACAACTTGTTACTACAGTTCAGTTGTTCCTGCTGGTCTCTCAGCACATCCTATAATCAACACAACCCTTTCTCCTCTTTTCCTGAGAACTGTGTTATCTTGAATTACCTTGTGGTTATTATGAGGTACTGTCATATAAGAGAATACAGGTAGCTACCAGTAGAGCAACTGATTCGCTGTGCTAAACTGTGTCTCAGAATTCTTTACACAGCCGTTTTTTGAAATTAATGGATGATTAAATGCAGAAATCAGAGGCGGTATTGCCTGCTGCTTCACCTTTCCTAAATGATTAAGGACATGTAAATGCTTTATTTAACACTTGGATGCTGTCCCATAGCTTGACAAATGCGAGATGGAAAGTTTTGTATTACAGTTGATGACATTTTACTAAGAAGCCTCTTTCCAGCCTGGCCATGTGCTCTTCTCCCTCTGGTTTTCTGGAAAGGTGGTTATTCTTGATACAGATTTTAGCAGCAACTAATTTTGTACACCAGCTCTAGCTGTGGCTCAAATTGCAAGTTTCTGTTGTTTTCTTCTCTGCCTGTTTAGGTAAAAAAACACAAGGAAATGGTGAAATCTTTCTCCTCCTTGTTATGTTTTGTGCTCAGTTACAAATGAACTCTCTCCTGTTTGCAGGAGGAGCTTATTGGCAGGGGGTTGGACAGATCCCTGACACACAAGGCACTTGTGCAATTGTCTGAGGTAGGTCTTTGGATACAAGTTGAGTCTTTCTACAGTGGTACAGACGAAGCTTGTTTGCTGGTCACTTTCAGGAAATGTAGTTTGCTGTTTGGTTCCCTGAACAAATATTCATGGTCAGAAAAGGACAAATAAGGTTCTCTTGGATGGGTTTGTCTCTCCTAGAAAATGAGAAGCATCTACTAGAGAATTGCCATGGAATAAATTTCCTGCCAACTGAAACCAAATTGGCAGCCTGTGGTCTGGCTCCTTTATTTGTGATTCATGTTATAAACAGTGGATATTCTGTGGACTATATCCCATTACATGGCTACCTGTGTATTGCAGTTTCTTCATAGAAGGACCCATGGGATTCCTTCTACTTCTTGTGACATAAACCTGCTTTCAAACATTTGAAAGCAAGGGGACAAGGTCAAGTGAAACCCGAATTCCAAACAACTGTGTGCTGTTTTTCTCTCATGTCCTTACATGTAACATTTTTGAGCTGTATCGTAAGCGCAGTGGGATACATGTTAAAGAAAATGCACATTTCCTGACTTAGTACCTAAAGATTCTCCAGCTCTGGGCTGAAGCATTTGTACCTGTAACATTTGTGTTGGTCTGTCTGCATTCACCAAATCTTAATATTTTTTGCCGTTATTGTAACAAGAACTTAGCAAAAAAGAAATTAGAACAAAGACTATCTTTTCCTGCATGTTTTTGAGCGAAACCATGAAAGTAGGTTTCCTGATTTCTCTGCTGTCATTCTCATGAACCAACACAGGGTGGCAATGCTTACACTGCACAGTGTTTAGGAGGGTACTGACCAGAACTAAATTTTGTTGAAATTTTACATCTGAGAAGCCATAGGCAATTTTCTGGCCTTGTCACTTTCTCCAAACCGAGCATAAGGTAAGGTTTGAATCCCTGACATTACTAGATCTGTTTTGCCAGTATCTCTATGAAACAGGCAGAACAAATGACTTCGTCTTTTTTTACTTGCATTATTTGAAAAGAGTTGGGGACTGTGGAAGGTGCTCGATTTGCAGCCCCAAAGAGAAATTATTTCCCGTTGTTAAAATAGGCAAAGCGGTGCAAGTGTAAGGGAGGGTCTTTCTGCTGCTGCAAAACTACTTTTTCATGTGTGTTAAGGAGGATGAAAGCTCTTGACAACCTCTGTGAATTCTGGTCATAGTTATGGATCTATTTCATTGATTTAATCACTTCCACAAGTAAGACTCTGGAATAGAATATGCCTTGCTCTCTTCACAGGAACTGGTTCCGCTGCAGAAAAAAATTGAGTCTGTGAAGAAGGAACTGAAGAACTACCGTGATTTACCTCCTGTAATTATTCATTCTACTGTTCTATTGTATTTGCAATCAGATTAAATTTAGTGAACTTCAGAATGTAAAGGATATCATGATGGCTTTGGTGGACAGGTGGATGACCTACAGGTCTGTTAATGATGTTAACCAAAGACTTGAACAAGGGATTATCAGTTTATTAAAAAAAAGCCAAGAAATTAAGTGTGTTTGCCAGGCAAACTTTGTTCTAACAAAGTGGACAGATTTATCGGGTAAATTAGTATCAAGGTGAATTAGATAAAAATTAGACAAATAAGTGAGGAAAATGTAATATATATGTATTAGTGTATTGGCTATATGTGTCATCAGGCTGTCAGTATGGTGAACACAGCCCACGGTGCAGAGGTTGGAGCTCTGAACAAGATTTTAAGGGTGATGAAGAAATAGCTAAATGTAGGCCTTGTCCCCTAAAATGGCTGCTCTGTCATTTTCTTTGATTTCTCTTTAGTGTGCTGCGTACTCAGCTCTTTGAAAACACAGTTTTCCCATCTCCCTCACACAACCACTGCTGTCTTTCTCCTAGAAATAAAAGGCTGAGGAGTGGGACTGTTAAACTTCTCTGTTTAATCCATTTTCCTCCAAGGGGCAGCTGCCTCCTTCCCTCAAGTGTAACAGGATGTTAAAACTGAATTAGTTTCTCCAGTTCCCTCTTGCTGTCTGTGGGGACAAGGAAAGCCCCAACACCTCATTTCTGGTGCAGGCAGAAGGAGGGAGGGAGGTGTATCCTTGCAAGCTTAGTGCTTTAGAAAATTCATGCACAAATATGTTTAATATTGGGTCCCTTGATTGGTAGGTTTGGAAAATTGCTTAAAATGAGGGGTTTCTTTAGACTTTAGGCCACACCAGACTTTTGAAAAATACATGCCTGTCCAAACCAAAGCAATACTACACTTTTAATGTCAGTACCTTCTGCATATGAAGGGTGTACAAAAAACTAGTTTTATTATTGCTGAATTCAGCTGTGGCTCATAACTAGACTCTTGCAAAGGGGTGGGGACTCTTTCCTGCTGAAATACTGATTTTTATGCCATTTTCTCTCATCAGAGCATTCCCCTGGCACAAGTGAAGGTTGAAGAAGAAAAACGCAAACTGGTAAGGGCTTTTGTTATCTTTGAGAAGCCACATGTATTGATTACAGATTTACCCACCTCAGACTGTAGTCTTAATGGTCTCAAGGGAAAATTTACTCTGGTAAGGTAGAAACTCTGCATATTGTTAAAGGGAACTGGCAGAGGAACGATGTCTGAGCTCCAAAGGCAGTTGGACTTAGTGTTATCAGTGGGGACTAGGTAGCTGTATCCCCATGGATTTTGCCTGCTTCACCTCTTGGAATGTTTATTCACTCAGTTGCATTGGTCTCACAACCTTCCTTGCTGCTGCTGAGTCCTCAGAGAGCTGTGGGGCCCATACTTTATTTGACAAGCTGCCTTGTAGACTACAATGGGGGCCTTCCCCTATAAAACACAGTGCCCATTTCCTCCAAGCTTGTGTCATCTGCAGGTGTGGTTGTTGGGAAACATCCATAAAGCTGTTTGGGAAGTTCATTAGTGGCTTTGCTGGGTGAGCTGGGCCCTGTTTGAGCCCCGTAAAACATGTATTTCTTTTTTGGGCTACTGCCTGCTTGCTCATAAAGCACAAGTTATTCAGTGGTAAGCCTTAAAGCTGTGATCAAAAATCACAGCAAGTTGAGAGCATTTTGTCTTTTTTTCAGGTGAGCCTGCCCACATTGGTAAGCCACTCGTTTTTGATTCAGGAATACAGGCTGCCCTTGCCAGCCTGAGGCTATTCTCAAGTCAGAACACTCACCTCTGGAGGGAATCTGTTAGCTGTAAGGTGTCCAGTACCACACTGAGGCACAGAATAAAGGCAACTGAGCTTGTTTAGCCCTTCATTTGGAGATTTCTCTGCAGTAGAAAGTCCTTGCAACTCAACACCTGGGGTTAATCAATCAGTGCTAATAATCTCCCAGTGTTTGATCACTGTAGATACGTTTGTTTGCCAACTATGTATGAAAACTATTCCATTGTCACTGGTTCCACTTGGTTTTCTCTCCCGCTAGAATGCGTTGCAGGAGGAACTCTCAAAGGAGCTTGACAAACTGGCTTTTGAGTTTACATAGCCCAGCAAACTCCACTTCACGTGAAGTGGCCTACGTGGAAGATGATTTTCCTTCTGTTGCCTATTTCCTTGCAGTTTGGACTTCTTACTGTACTTCTGAAGCTTCCTGCCTTGTTCTCTCTGCTGTCCAGCACACTTGGGACCGTCTAGGAAGTACACTCATTTACAGAAGTTCATGTAGCCTTGTGTTTGTAAACATGACCTGTTTTTAATAAAATAATCTACGAACATACTGTTGTCTTTATCAGTTATTTTTGCCTGTGTGATACACACCTATAACTGGCCTCAGACAGCTCCCTCACCAGGTGTCCCTGTTGTCAGGATTTGATTGACTGTTACTGCTTAGAATTTAACTGATCAGGGAGTCTGGTTTTCTTCATTTTCCATATCCATGCTCTGGGTTATGCTTTTTCCTGGAGTCCTCTCTTTGATTGTCTGAGGACAGGCTCTACATCTACTAGATCATTGGCTTTTGCTCCCTTGTCTTGTTTTCTCTAGCCATTCCAGGGTTGGGGACATACATTTTTTTCCCACTCATAAGTATGTTTGGTGTTTGCCAAGTCTGTGAAGATGAGTTGTAGACTCATGCCTGGAGTGCCGCTTAGTTTGTGCTTTTTCTTTAGACAGAAGCGAATAGTTAAATTTCTCCTTAATGCCTTCAGCAGGAGTTTGACAAGTTAATCAAAATTAGCAAAACAATTAAGCCCCTTCCTATTTAGTCTCCAAAATAATGGTAAATTTCTCCACAGAAAGCATTGTCCAGCCTTGGCACAGGCCTGGAGAAGAGCTGAGCTGAGACATAGCAGCATCAACCTCTTCATTTTCTGTAATTTTATTGTGATCTTATAAAGTGGAAGCCCATGCCACACTGTTTTGCTGGTGTCCAGGGCTTTGAAAGGTACCAGTCTGCTGCTGACAACTTGTTCTTTCTCCTTCCATTATAGAGCTAAGCAAATGAAAGCAGATAAAAAGCTCTATGAATAGTGCAGGTGTAGCTTTAAAATAATAATAAAAAGATCTTTATAGTGAGACTTTTCTAGGTCTGAGAACACATTAATATTTTTGCAAAACCACTGTGGGATGTGATGATTTTGAAGCTAGATTGTCCTTTCCAGTTCTACCTCAAAACATCATCTTCCAAAAGGGTCTCCTGAGCCCTCCTTTTATTTCCATCCCATCACCACACAAGCCTTCAACACTTTTAGAAGTGTTTTGTACATTTCAGCTTTTAGAACCTGTTTGATACTAAAGCCAAAAATCTGAGAATCTCCTGTGGATGGGAAAAAAAGCAAAGTCTAGAAATAGTGGCCTGAGGACATCAAGCATGGACGTGTTTGCACTGAGCAATGTCCAGACAAATAGTGGCGCTCTCAGTGACAAGTTGTAGCTCCGTCTGTTTGCAATTAAGAGTAGCAAAAGATGATGGCCATGACTTAGCACGGCGTGTGTGTCTCCAGGAGCTGGTCTGCAGGAAGGGAGAATCTGTAACTTCATGTCTTCCTCAAGGCAGTAGCATCGTGAGATCTGTCTCTGATTATGCTTAGAGTGTAGCTCTCATTTCTAAAAGGATGCAAGCTCAAAGCTACACTGGTGTCTATCAAATACCACAAGTGCGACCTTCGTCACCTCCTTTATTTTGCCATGAGGGTGAAGAATTGAAGGATGCTCAGAGAGCCAGTGCCTGTGGGGATCTCGAGCCTCATCTTCCAGAGTGGAGGGAGTTGCTCTTTAGTTTCAGGTCTTTAAATTGAGCTATTAGAAAAGGGTTAGTGCCTTAGACTTGTGACTATTTATTTTCAGTTCCTTCTAGGCTAGAAAACAAGAGGGCAAAAGCAAGTGGAAAATTCACGGGCTAAACTGGCCTAAGGGAAATTACCTCAGAGGTAACTGATGTGAAATCTAGAGCAGGCATGGTAGTGCAGGGATTGACTACCTATACACATAATGCTTGCAAATAAAAACCCCCCAAAAGCCATGGGAGTGGTCTTTGAATCTGGAAAGAACAGGAGCATAATCTGATTTTGCTGTTGTGGGAGGAGAAAGAAGTCTTGGAAGACATCAGAACATGGCTGGGTAGACACCAGAAACAAGAAAGCCAGGGTAAGGCACTGGAGGTCATGGCTTGACAATTAAGGAATCTTAATCATCAGCGGCTTTTAAGAGCAGATTAGAAATACTTTGCTTAAGTGTTTAAAATGTGAGGGAGTGCTGATCACGCTCTGGGATACAAAGATGGATTAAATGAGGGCTTGAGGGTGCTACCAGCCCTGCTTTTTAAGGAAAGCCTCAAGTCTTACTCGGCTAACATTAGGCAAAGACTTTATATCTCACACGTGTAACCATGACTCCAGGCTTGGGAGGATTTCCCGGGACTGTGGCACTTCCTCAGCACCACTTCATCATGTAATGCTGCACCAGCTGTGAAGCCCGGGGGGGAGGCGTGTTTGTTCCCCCGTGCCCACGGAGCAGCTGCACCGCTCCCCCGCTGCTGCTGTTTCACAGCACGTGAAGAGCCCAGAACACAGAACAGCAGGGCCAGCCTGACTGGAGAGCTGCCCAAAGACAGACACGTGTTGCTTCCTAACACTGGAAACTTCAGGGAGGGAAAAAAAAAATCCCCCAGCAGCTGCATTCGAGCCGTGTGTCGCAGCTGAGCCGCCTGCAGCACACGCGGCGTAAATCTGCGGAGAGCTGACAGGTCCGGCAGCCCGGCTGCTGGTGGAGGTGGGAAAAGTCAAATAAATGAGATTTACGGAGCCTGTTGAGAAGGTTTCTTGGTGTTTTGGGACAGACCAGCTTTTCCAGCATGGGGATGGGATGCCAGCAAGGGGACACCTCACAGAGATCCTGCTGAGATAGGAGCACACCAGTCTGCGTGCTCGGCTGAGAAGACATTTAAGTCCGGACTCCCCTTTCTGCCCTGGCAGCTGTTGAGTGTTTCCACAGAGGTCACAGCGGGTGTCTGCCAGCTGGACCCTCGGCTGCTGGATATTACGGAATAATCACCCATCTGAGAGTGACAGGGATGCCTGGAGGGGCCTCTGCTGCTCCAGCCTCCCTTCAGATTAGACCAGCTGCTCCGCTCCGAGGTCCCAGACGGAGTTTTGGGGACACCTGTCTGTTAGTACCCGCAAGCAGGTGTGGCGACTAAACCGGCTGCAGACCCCTCAGCTTTCCCAACAAAGTGCAAAGGATGTTCGTGTTTTACTGCCGGGCTCTCAATTCCTCCTCCTCTTGGAAAATGTGAGGATTCAAGTTCCACTTGGGGGGGGGGAAAAAAAAGAAAAAAAGGAGGAATTAAAACGATGCACCAGATATCATGGCTTCAACCTCAAGGAAAAAAAAAAACTCATGTGCATTTTACCACAAAGTGACATACTGTTCTTTTCAGGCCAATATGCAAAATAATCACTGCTTTAGAAAAAATGACAATATTAAAATTCATCTGCAAACTAGCAAAATAATAGAGATTTATTTAAAAGAAAACATTTAAGTATTAAAACTGGAATAATAAAAATAAAATGCTAGAGAAATACTAAACACACCAGGCAAATTTAAGGCTACTAAGCTGAAATACGTATCTATTGCAATATATACAAATGCATTGAATCAGAAGATGTCAACGGAATTTCTTTTGGCTGTACCTTTTGGTTGATACTATAGAAATACTCTATTTGCTGCAAACGTTTCACTGTGCCTTTTTCTCAGGCTTCCTTTGACCGAAGGTATTCAAATTTCTCTTCATACATATAAATCCTTTAGTGGATGTATAATATTAATAGGGGACTTTAATTTTCAAAAATATTAAATGTATCAAGATTTATTTTAATATTAAGTTGTTCACATTTTCTACTGCCTCCAGTTAAACTCTCCAAAATACCTTGATACTCAGTGCTTCTTTGGGTACTAACAAGCAAAAAGTTCCATGTGTCAAATGGTAAGTGTACTTAATGCATTAAATTGCATTTAGTATGGCATAGGTCTTATAAGTCTGGGGAAGTCTGGGAAAGGTTTTGTATTTCTAAGCTATTCTTTGACATTTTAAATTAGAAGGTCAGCAGTGAAACAATAATAATCCTGGTCCGTGTGACCTTGCAGGAAATCCTTCACTTTGTCTCCGAAAATGCAGTTGCTGTTAGGAAATTCTAGCAGCTTTAGAAACATTTTTCATTTTCTTACACACTTACCTCGTTAAAAAAAAAATTCGGTACCAGACTGGAAGTGTTTCTGCCTCTGCAATTCAGAAATATTTCTCCTGCAAGAAAAAAAAAAACCCAACCAACCCACAAGCGAGTAAGCACAGGCTTTACCAACGAGAGCGTGTTTAACATAAGCCTTGTGGCTCCTTCTCGCAGGGTACCACCTGCATGGGAGGACACGGCACTGCCTCCATCTGCCTTGAAGTCGTTCAGAACTGAACTGTGGGAACTCCACTGAAAAAACATCCAACAACTCTGAAACTACAAGCTAATCTAATAAGTGCTTCCTCTAGCCCCTTCATAAATATGCCTCTAATGCTAATTAAGCAGCTGTACTGATTAATTAGATTACATTGGCTGATAAAACCCAGCAGCAAGGAAAGGTTTTATTTCTTTTCCTTGCCCAGGAGATCTGGGCTGTAGCTCAGGGATGAGTGAACCCTTAGTGTCCCGGGCACCTTTTCCACAGTCGCTGTTTTGCAGAGGAGCCTGGGTGACCTCACAAAGGAGCAGGGAGGTGGCTTGGCCAGGTTTCAGCAGCACATTTGTAATCTCAGATGCTTGGCAGCCCACAGTCCAGCTTGGGAAACGGGTGTTGTTTAAATGTTAGTGGGAAGGTGAAGTTTCTATATATTCCTTTGCAGAGGATGCTTAGTAATGTGCCTATGGATGCTGCCGTTGGATGCATGGAGATGAAGTGTCGTTCTCCAGCCTGGAAGCCCTTGTCAGCCAGAGAGCTCTCACAACCAGCTTCTAATTTGGCAGGGGAGTGTGGCTCAGGGTTGTGCTCCAGTGCTGAGTGAATTTCCTCCCATTGTCCCTGGGGAAGAAAGAGTGCTGCCGGGGTTGTGATCATCCCCTGCAAGTTCAGGCTGGGGCTACAGCTGCTTCCTTTCCCGGTGATCCTTTCTAGAGTGTCCCACTGAGACTCCCTTTGCTCTTTTCTTCGTGGCAGAGGAGTTCTTACCACCTCCTCATAGGGTAGCTAATGCTGAAATCATTTCACTCTTGGCAGAGACGGTCAAAGAATGATAAAACAGAGCCAAACCAACCTAGAAGAGGCGCTGGGCTATATTCCCAAAATTCCATGAGCCGGCAGCACCTCCTGCCTTTCCTCTTCCCTTCCTGATCTTTCAGCCCTGTCTCCCTGAAAATTCAGAATGAGTCCCCTGGTATTTCTGTTAATCGGCATTTAAAATCTCAGGCAATAAAGCTTTCACCACTCCCCTTATGGAGACAATTCTCCAGCCTGTTGTTCTCCATTCAAAAGCTTTCCACACAGATTCTCAGCTTAGACATGCCCTTCTGTAATTTCACCCCATTAAAACCATTAACGTATCACCAGTCTTCTCCCTTCGGGCCACTTCCTTCATTCAAACATTTACAGATCACTAGTGTGTCCCCGCTTAGTTTTCTAATTCCACAGTTCCTATGACAGTCGGGATTTTTATTTTATTTTTTTTCTTTTTTAAAGCCTCCAGCCTGCTGATTCCTTCAGCTGCGGCTCTTGGAGCTGCTTCCCGTGTATCGCTCTTTTTGCAAATCCGAGGCAGATGCTCACCGCCCTCACCCGTGTTCTTATGCTTTTCTATATTCCGTCCAAACCCTCTCTGCCTGTTCCCGAGTGCCGTGTCCCAACGCCTGTGGGCAGTGTGATGTCCTACAGGTGTCTTTCAGGGCTCGTGCCTCCAAAGCACATCCTTCCCTGTAAATACAGGCTCTGGACTTTTCTTCCCTCACTCCCTGAAGTATCCAGCGGGGTTATGGAGATGATGTTAGATGGTGCCAAGGCAAGGCTGAAGCCACGTATGAAACCAGAGCAGACTCTGGATCTGACCCCCAGGCAGCCCAAGGCAGAGGAGGTTTTA
>JAWWEU010000091.1:69810298-69827259 GCA_035583155.1 Acropternis orthonyx
TTTTTTTCTATTTTTTTCCTCACGTCTCTGTGCACCTTGGGTGGCGCGTCCCAGCTGTCGGGGATCTGCCTTTCCAGGGAAGGGAAGTTGAGTGCCCAGCCCAGGTCCCCGGTGAGCTTCTGGCCTCTGATGGGTTGCAGATGTGGCTCCGAGCCACGCAGCCATCCCAGGGCAATATAAAACTTAACTGTGCTACTTGTTCCTTTTTAAAAAGGGAAAAAAGAGCAGCCAGACCAGACCTGTAATTTTTTAACTATTTCCCCAGTTACAGTACTGTAACTTCCTTCGCCTTGAGGTTATTGGACACCCACTTAAAAGGTGACTTTTTAAAGACTTTTGGGTTTTTTTAGATTTACATTGCTTCCACGTTTGTTAAGTAGCATTTAATTGTATTTATGTCTTAGTTTGTTAACAGTGGGACAAGGCAACTTGCCTTAGTGTTTGTAGGCATCCTTGTGAAACCATAACTGCAATAACTTAGTTAAACAAGGACTTGTTTGTAACTAGTTGTGCACTTTAAACCAGCACAAAGTACCTAACAACACTTCAAAGGCTGAAAAAATCTTGTATGACAAGATACTATGGCATAAGTCAGTCCTGTTTGATTTTTTTTTTCACTGTCAAGTAGTTCTAGCTTTTAAAGATGAATAAGTAAATCTTTGAACCCATGAGCATCTCTTTAGAAATGCAAAATTTCCTTTAATTCCCCCTCCCAGAGATTCTGTTTGGTTTTACATCTCTGGTACTTGTCAGGCATCCAACCAAATGGTAGCTTCACTTACGGGCAAGGGCTACCCTATTTTCACTTTTCAAGCTAAAAGTTTAAGTACAAACAGTAGTAGGTTCCTCCCTTAGAACAGCAAACAAACGTTAAACTTAAAATCTCTCTCTTAAAGTGTCTTAATGTTGCTTAAGTCTATTAAAAACATGTTTGACCTTGAGATGGAAACCGAGTATGGTGCTCTTCTGAGGTCTCTGTGGTGTGGTTCTCCTGTCCTAATTAACACCTGTAATTGCTGTTCCTGTGATACAAGAGCTGGAAGTCAGGCAGTCACAACAGCACAGCTTTCCCTGCTGCCCTGGAGGAGGGAAACGTGGCCTTTGAGGAGGGAAAAGGTTCTTAACAAGCTCTGAGGAGAACAGTAAGTTACTTGTCATGTGTTTGCTAAACCCAGACATCCCCCCTGTGTATGTATATGGTACCAAAGCAGTGCGATCAACGTGGAGAACTCATCTGTCCAACAGCAGTAATTTTTAAGCATTCTGAGTATTTCTCACCTCTGGTGATTTAGAGCAGCCCAGTGCTGGCAAAAGAAGCTCCGGAGTGGGTGGTTATGTGGCTACTGAAAGCTAATAAAACACGGCTTTCTGTAGTTCTGGCTTAGCAGTGACACTGGTGTTTTGTCTGGGGAACCAGAGGGAGGGACCCTGTGGGTGATGGAAGACACTACGTGAGTCTGAGCAGCTGTTTTTCACGCTCCAGTACAGGGATAGCAGTTCTGACTCATTTTTAAACACTTGAATTTGTAATTACACTGTGTCGACTATTTCTGTTTGCCCTTCAGCCTAATTGCTGGTTGGCATCCTGAAGAGGTCTGATGAGAAATTCCTGGGAAGTCAGGAAGAGGAGAGGGCTGTAGCCTCACACACTCAGCAGTGTGGTGCTTGTTGCAGGGCAGCCCGGGCATCTCGGCGCACACAGCCCCGCCTGCTTGGTGGGAATTACAGTGCACAAACCAGTCGGGGAGGAGGGACTGCTTTAAACTGGGTCCTGCAAAGGGAGGGAAAAGGGGAAGGAACCTGAAGCTGACCACAAGGCAGTTGAGAATGGCTACAACTCACAGAGAGCAAGCCCAGCTTTGACTGATAAAGGAGAGGTAGGAAGATGTGTGGGTGCTGTTGGACAAACGAGGAGGTGGGGATTAATGAGGAAAGGTAAGACTGAACCAACAAAAAGGAGATGTGGGTTATCATGAGGGGCTTTGAACACTAAACATCAAAGAGATAAGTTGGTGTAACTTGATCAGAGCAACAAGAAATAATTGCCTTGACTGTCCTGACCCCCCATCTTTTTGCTGTGTATTTATCTTTAAAATGCAGGCTTCTTTGCATGGATTCTGTACACTTTTCTTCACTTTCTCTTGTATGTTATCACATCAACTTCCTGTCTGCTAAGTATGCATGTGCCACCTATGACCCACCTGTGTATCAACATCTCACTTTAAACGTCTGTTAATGAGATGGGAGTCTATGTACCACACAGTGAAAGTGGCTGCAGACCAAGTAATCCAACTGGCTGGTTATCCTCTGACCAAAATACCACTGTTCTCTAGGGATATTAAAGCTTTGCAGGCTTTTCCAAATGAGTAGATAGTTCTAAGCAACCTGCATGCAGTTGTCTATAACATTTCAGTGTTAGTGTGCTGATGGTACTTTTGGACAGAATATGATATATGGTCAATCTCAGCTTCTGTTTTTTTATCTGCAGCTGACTGAATGACTTAGAAAACATTGTAAACATTGACAGAAACTGAACAGCAGAGATAATTTACTCTAGAGCACAGTAAAAGATTTAAACACTGTAGCTGGCAGAGTGGAACTTGCACCTCAGAACAAGCATTCAGGAAAAGAAAGTATTAAAGCTTGAAATTCATCTTTGCTGGCTTGAACATTACTGGTAGCAATGGGGAACTGAAATGAAACAGCGTTTAAAGGCGGGGGGGGACAGGCATAGTGCTGGGAAACTGCTCTGACTCAAAGTTGAGTGTGTGTGTTGATGCTCTTGAGGTGACCTGAGGCTTATGTGGAAAGGAACAACTTTGGTTTTCCAGAACCGAAGTAAGTGTCCAGCACAGGAGTGGGAGTTCAGTCTTCAACTTTAGCACCAAACTGTTACCATACTGGAATCTGTGGCAGCAGATGTTATTGCAGGGAACTTGGACAACACAAATTACCACAAAAATCTTACTTTCTCTCACATATTTGTTCCAGGTTTTCAATGCATAGGCCAAACTTGTGACTTGAGGTCTAGAATGCAATGTCTGCAAATATGCAATTCTGAGCAGAAAGAGAACTGAATGAAAGGGATTGTAAATGAAAATGTGCATATAGTGTAAACATTAGCCTCTGCAGTTGCCTTTTCTAACAGAGTGCATCTCTGAGCTAAGCTGAGTGACTGATACTTGTCACTTGGGCAGTGTTACTGCTTAAGGGTTAGAATTTAAATCTCTGGTTGCCTGTTCCCACTCATTAGTGTTCCCTCTTCCCGTGTCTGATCAGCATGAATGGAGCCTGTAGCGGTTCCTCTGTGGAAGTGAGTGGTTCCCTGCAGTTGGGGCGCACATGGATTACTCATTCAGGGCTGGAAATGAGATGCGGCCCCGTCTCGCAGGTGTTGCTGTTACACCGTGTCAGGTGCATTACTGAACTGCTCAGGGAGGTCAGGTAACTTGCCTGTGGTCATGAGGTGAGTCAGCTTTAGATTCAGAATGATCCATCCTAATATCCCTTTTTATTTAAGAAGGTATGTAATCTGTCTCTTCAGTGCTCAGAAATTGATTGAAGGAGCAGAATAGAGTACAGGCTTCAGCCTTACCACACCTTGTGATGTTTGCTCTCTAAGAAGAAATCTTAAAAGCTTTTGGTACTCAATCTGACAACTCTTGAATCGTAAGCACTACACATGGTCACTTTTTAATTAAACTCAAATATTTAGAAACACTTTCAAGCTAGCATTTTTGTTTCAGTGTATGGGGTTGTCGATTATTACATTATAGTGATGCTTCTATAGTGTCTTCCACAATGCTTTTCTGCTTTGATGCTTCAAACTTTCCTGAAAATGAGCAGGAAGAGCCAGACCTTGATTGGATAAGTGTTTGTCTTGCTACCTTTCTGCACTAGTGTCTTGTTTCACGGTGCTTGATCGTTAGCATTTCATGACTTATTTTGAGAAGGCAGATTCCACTTTCATTCATCGTACATGGGTAGAGGCCAAGTGACTCACAGTAGCAGAGCTGGGAATAAGTAAGAGCCCGTTGTCTGCATGATGAAACAATTACCATTTCAGCAATTTCTTTTCACTGGGAATATTGCATTTCCGTGGTACCAGTGTGAGGTTGGTGCTGACTGCTCCAACAATACTGTCAAACTTTCTGAGGCAAAAAAGAGGCAACTTGGCATGATAGCCAGGTAATGCTGAGACAGTACTGTTCTCTTGTACTGAGGCTTGGCCATCAGCTGGTAATTCTCCTGACTCCTCAGCTTACTCTCCTGGTTCTTGCTCTCTTGGGATGCCAGCTCTTGCCAGAAAGGCAGTTCTAAGTAATTCAGCAGTTTGGGAGAAAATGTTGTTGAAAAGCAGGTCAGGGAAGCCATCTATTAATTTGTAATTTGTGGTTGGAAATACAGTGGTTTAGAGGCTGTCTCTTAATGAATTAAGTTGGATGAAGTGCTGGTAGTCTCACTGTGTTTGATTAGAGGTCTTTTGGAAACTTCCCTTGTGGGAAAGAATGGGCTTTGTGGTAGCACTGGCCATGAGCACACTGGTGGTAAATACAGTCTGAGGTGTCAATAGCTGAGATTCCTCTGGACTTGGTAACACCTTTTGATGAGCACTATGCAGAATCTTGAGTCATAAAAACCTCCCATATTTCTTTAAATATTATTTTTCAGAAAGCCTTTAAGGTGCAATTTTATTTTTCATGGTTCCACTTAACTGTTATTAGTAAGTCATCTTAGAGACAATTCATGGGCTTTGGATCTGCTCACTGTAAGAAACTGCTGAATACTGTAAAACTAAGCTAGGGAAATTCATTGAATATCTTCACAGAGTTAACTTCATAAACCCTCAATAATTAGCTGTACACCTCACCTCAATTTAAAGTAGTTTTGATAACAGATACCTGATTTCCCTTGCTTGTTTTACAGGATCAAAATGTGTTTTCTGCTTTTTAACATTGATAGTGAATTTCTGTTTGTCTGTATGGAACTTGCCACGCTTCAGCAACAGTAAGGTTGCGTTGAATGAATGGAATGAGGTTGAATTAGTACTCCAGACTTGATGGTCTTTTTTTCCCCTCTATCTCCCTTTTGCTGGGAAAGTTGTTTATATAGTTTATGTCTGCTGTTGCTAAGGATTAGTTTTATGCTCAAGAAAGTTCTGCCAGCTGACGCACTCTCCTAAACAGGAATAATAATGCAACAAATAATTTTGGGGTAAATTATGGTTTTATTTAAGGATAAATAGCCTGTGGGGGTTATTTTGAGCAGGGGTGGATGGGTTGTGTGGTCTTTTTTCTCCTGTCAGTACTTGTGTAGTACTGCTGAAAAGTACCTTTTAATTCTCTTTTTCTCTCTTGATAGTTGGTAACTTGGTATCCTCTTACATACTGTTAATTTCTGTAGTCAAATATATGCAAAGTTCCTGTATGTTGTGGGAAAGAAATGTCTGTTTCCTGGTCTGTCTGTTGTCCTCTTGAAGTAGAGCTCAAATTTCTTCTCTGCCAACTGGGCAGAAATACTGTAGAAAGTATCTGATACTAAAACCCAGGTTAGAGGCATTATTCATAACACACATATAACTGGCTTTTGACTCAGTCAGTTCTGTTGTTTTGAAATACCCAAAGCAGCTTTTGTTCATTTGTAGAACCAACCTGTGTTTCCTTCACGCTGAGACCTTCATCATGAGTGCTTTCTTCTTTTAGGAGCACTTTGGACACATAAGGGCTGTGCTATATCCATTGTTAGCAATCTAGTGGATGCTGAGATCAATCAGCACCTCTTGTTACTGCCCCAAAACAGGTCAAGGGTTTTGTGTCAAGAAGAGCCCAACAACAGCTGGTATCTTACAGTCAAGTTTCGTCGATGGAATGCCATGTGGCTGTCCTTCTGGTGTATTGATACCATTTATTTTTCAGTGGTATACCTGCTGAGAATTCATGTTGTGATATTTAGATTATACTGCTACCTTAATAATTAAAGAAATTAATATTAGTGGCTTCGTGGATGAGAAAATGACTTGAGATGAGGGTTTGTTGGGCTTACAGCTCCTTTCCAACCCTTCTGTAAGCATTTGGGCACGTCTCCTGATGTTCAGTTGGCCAGACCATAAAATGGGTATGTTACTGCCCTGTGCCAGGAAGATACTGCCTTAAGGTAAAGACATTCGTTGGTGTTGAATTAAAGTATTTGAAGCTTTGACATGCCTGAGGGTTGGTTTTGTTTATTTCCCATGGCAAAGATGCATAAAAAGGTCTGATCATAAAATATTTATAAGCAGCAGAGTTACTTAGTATCTCATAACTCATCTTTGTAAAATGGCTGTTGTAAATCCACAGCAAGTCTAGTTGAGTGTCTCAAGCTCTTGAATGGCCATGAGAGGTGGGGAGGTGCTGGAGAGTCACTTGTAAGTGCCCAGGAACAGACCAGGAGGTGGTGGTGTTGGTTGGGTGGGGTTAGGTGAGTACCTGCGACACCATTCCTGGAAAGGAACTTTACACAGAACTTGACAAAACAAGACAAACTTATCTCCTGAGAGCATCTCTCCTGATGTCAAGGGTTGTGCAATTCTGGAGGGATGTTTGGCAAGACCTGGGTGAATCCCCAGTGCTCTGCCTTGCTCCAGGCTGGTGCCTGCTCTGTAAGTGCCTTGCTGCCCCTCTGGATCGTGTCTCTAATCCCAGCCAATGACCCCAGGTGCACAGCTTTCCTCGGAGAGGTGGAGTTACAGGACTTGGTGGTTGCTCCCAGCCCAGGTGGGAAGGCGGGCCTGTGTTCTTCAGTGGCACTGAACTGTGGGGTGGATTAAAGGCTCTCTGCATCCCATGGCACTCATTGCTGCCTTGAGATTTCCAAATAGCAGCTAAAGCAAGGGACATTTGTGCCTGTCCATTCTGGACTGGCTTTGATTTTTGTGGGAGACAGCACAAGCCTTTCTGGGATGAATCCCAGGGAAGCGCTGGAGTGAAGATGGTGAAGTGGTAGAGTCACTATCCCTGGAGTGTTCAAAAATATGTGTATATGGAACTGGAGGACGTGGTTTAGTGGTGAATACGGTGGTGCTGCTGGTTTGAAGGGTGGACTTGATGCTGTTAATGGTATTTTCCAACCTTTATGACAGTGGGTATACTGCATTGCTGAGATGGATTTATTACTTTGAAGTTACATTGCAGTTGTCCTGATCTGTCCATTGGAGCTGTTAGTGAATAACACAATGTTGATTAGTTTCAGAGTATCTTACGTGAATGTTCTTAAGATGTGCTCTGAAAACTAGTATTAATTTACTGCTGTTAAGCCCAAGCAATTTAAGATGTGGCTTTTCTGTGAGCATTACTATATTGACAATGATGGAACAATAGGCCAACTTTTCTTGAGAAGAGGAGGTCTCTTTGTGTAGAATGGGGAAGCACAGAATACATTTCCTTTGAGTAATAGGGATGGATAGGTAAGATGCAAAATTTTTTAAACTCAGTATCTTAGAAAAAGGTGGTCCAGCCATGAGAGGATCCTCTGTAGGATGATATTCTGCAAGCTAATACATAGCAGACAGAAAAAGAAACAAGGCATGGCTATCCTAGCATTAATTTCTGCCACTAATTTTGTTGACAGGAAAAATGTAAAAGTGAGTCAGTTGGAACAGGTAGTAGTAAAAATAAGCCCCCCGTAATTTTTAGAGTAGAAAACCTTGCAGACTTTGAATTGCTGTTTCCTTGAGAAAAACAGTTTCAGTATGATGAAGTGAGATTTTTAGAAGGCTAAGTGCAGCCAGCTGGCCGTGCTTTCATCTGTGTGCAAGGACGGTGATATTTTTTGTTTTGGGATTCCAGCACAGCTGGTGAATGTTTTTGGAAGCCTTTATGCAGACTTGGGAACTAAACCATACCTGGTAGTTACCTTCCCTTTGAAAGAGGCAGAACATGTGCATTAAGCATTATGATGCAAAAACCTGTACTTAAATGTGAAGTCTTGCTTGTATTTTAGGATGAAAAATGTTTTTTTTCAAGATTACAAAGGCTACTCCACAGAGCTTTATATTAACACATGACCTTGTAGTTTGTATTCAGTCTTGGATAATTTGTCTATGCAGCCTGTTGAGCACTCAGTAGGTGCAGCCTATTTTTAACCTTCATTTATTTATGCAAAACCAGTTGAAACAGAGCGTTTGTTTAATCCTTTCTTCTTTTGTTTTCCACCACAATTTTCTTACCATGTTGGTTCCGAAGGGTCCTATTTTTTGGGATTGCTACCAGGCCTGATTTATGAATCATCAGATAAAGAGCCAGTTCCACTCCCAGAAATGTGCCTTAGGTAGGACTGCATGCCAGTGAGTCAGCTTTAGGGCAGCATTTTCAAAGGAACGCTATATAAATTACACAGTATCCCTGTGGGGGTGGCTCAGTGTTATGAAAAATCTGCTGTAGAGCATCGTGCACACACATCCACAGAGCTGAGTCAAGTGTCTTGAGCTAAATTGAGTGATTGCTGGTCTCACTCCTCTTATTTTAAGTGTATGGGTATGTGTGGAACTTAAAGGAGAATAAAAAAGAGCGTATGGTATCTTGGGTAGGAACTGCACGTGTCCAGGGATGTCCAGAAAGCATTGGTACTTCTACATCTGCCTGGATATAGATCAGCCTTTTCTGTTAGAGGTCTAATTATTTGGGTTGATGAGTTTTTAGTTAATTAGAAATTCTGCTGTCTGGCCTAGGGTCATGGCTTTAAGCTGACAGAGGGCAGGTTTAGATGAGATACTAGGAGGGTGGGCAGGCCCTGGCACAGGTTGGGCAGAGAAGCTGTGGCTGCCCCATCCCTGGAAGTGTCCAAGGCCAGGCTGGACGGGGCTTGGAGCAACCTGGGCTGGTGGAAGGTGTCCCTGCCCATGGCAGGGCATTGGAACAAGATGGGCTTAAGGTCTCTTCCAACCCATACCATTTGGTGCTTCTCTGATGTGTGTATGTGTTGTTTGTACTAGAATGTTGTTGGTGAGTTCACTGATTAATTCAGTGTCAGCTTTTAATGGAAGACAAGGCGATTCCAGAAGACAAAAAGCATGACCAACACACAGCTACACCTACATGGGTTTTGGTGAAGCTTCACAAATGGACAGGTTCATTAGCACTTCCCATCTTCTGAGTTGCATGTCCTTCTGTCAGAAGAGAGCATAACTTTTTTTTTTGTCATGAGTTTATCCTGTATTATGAAATGGACATGAACTGTGCTTCACAATCACCTCTTCAGTACTCAGGCCACGTGCTACTTCTGTCCTTTCCCAACCCACCATCCTCAGACACACAGTCTGTCGAGTTTCATTCAGAGCTCTTGATGAGCTTGCCTATGTGTTTATGTTTTTTAAAATAGTCTGCTGTTTTACATAATTTCATTAGCCCCTGTTGTATGCATTTGTCATTACTTCTCTCACACCTCTGATTTATTCCTTCTATGCTCATCTGTGTTGGGTGAATGTGAGATAATGTAATCCACTGGTGATGGAAGTAGTTGTTTGTGTAAGAACAAGCCATTGTACTATTTAATCTCCTATAAATATCAAACATATATTCAGATGAAAATAACTGACTTCTGTGGCATTGGAACTATGGGGCAAGAAGGGTCTGGAAGCATCTCTGGTTAGCTGTGTACTCTGAACAAGTAATTTATATGCAGCAGTACAGTTAACTTTTAATTTATGTAGTCACAAAAGCCTAAAGAATGTTATTTGCCGCAATAATGTAGGTACAGTTTCTCTTCTTTAAGAATTACAGCTTTCAAATGAATGGCAAGTGGTGAGAGGAGGTGGGTTGTTCAAATTGTTTTCTTTCAGCACTGACTAAAATGGCACTAAAAGGCAATGTTCTGCTAGATAACTTTATTCCTTTAAACAATTGCTAGAATCAGTGTAAGAAGGTAATAAGCAGAGGAAAGAAGTGGTCTGTTGGACTCTGATTTGGAGGAATTGTGCTAGTAGTAAACTGATTTTAACAGCAAGCTGCTGTGAAGAATGTAGGACGTCCAGAGGAAGAATCTGTCCTATCCACAGCTTCTGAAAAAAAGAGCTGGTTTGCTTTGTACAAGATGGACATTCTTCATCATAATCAGTTCTTCATCTTAATCAGTTCAATGGCACAGAAAATGACAATGTACAATTAAGGTTAGGGTATTACAGTGTTATAGTAAGTATTTCAGGATGTTGAGAGATATTCCTTGTTCGGTTTAAGTTGTAAGTAGAATGAAGAACATTCTAACTGTTAGTATATAATACTGTGTGATTTAGTTTGGTGGCCCTTAGTAGCTGGATTTGATGAAACTTTCAACCTCAAGCTGTGAGCTTACACTGAGATTTTTGCTTCTGGAATTGAGTTTATTTTCTTAGTAAGACTCGTAGCAGCTGATACAGAGCTGTGTTTTGTCTTTAGTGTATGAGAAAATTGATAACACACCAGTGTTTTAGTTGTTGCTAAGTACTGATTACCTTGAGTCAAGGGCATTTTAAGTTGTGTGTGCTCTGCCAGTGAGCACCAGAAGCTCAGATCAGAAGCTCAGGAGACAACAACCACCAGCAGAAGCTGCAGCTCCACAAGAGTTGAACAGCCTGCCTGCCTGGACATGGAGAAAGAATCCAATAAGGTGCTGGAAGGCCCCAGACCAAAAATCACCACTGAGTCAAGAGGCGAAGACAACGCGCATGAGGGGCAGGTGTGTGAGTTGTGCAATTGCTTGGGGATTTCTTTGTTCAGGGTTCCTCTCCAGAGGAACCCAGCTCCAACTGGTCTGCTGCTCTGCAACTCTTATTAAATGATTTATTTTTATGATCTGATGCCTGAGACTGCTTTGGGAAACCTGCCATCTTCAGTATAACTCTTTGTGCAGTGGTGTATGTGATGTGATAGTTTTTCTTTAGGAAGCTGCTATCGGCTATGGATATTTTTGCTTTTAATCACCTTTTCATCTACAAAAATCCCTTCCCAGAGCAAACAGTGCCAGGAAAGGATTGCTCAGTAGCCTCTCCTGTATCTAGGCAGAGTCTGTGAGTTCAAGGTGTGATGAGACAAAACAGCAGGTAGCTTTTAATCAGATTTGTGTTTTTCTAAAGGGATGGTTTCTAATTGCCTTCCCTTCAGTCCTTCCTGCCAGCTTTGGCAGAAAATTTCACCTACTTTCTCATTTTGGTTTCTGCTGTCTTAGTGAAAGGAATCTATCCCAGAAAAGGTTCTGGTGCAAAGCAGAGTATAGGAGGAGTGTGCAGTCACAATTGGGTGGGAAAAGAGTAAGGGACAAAACTCATCCTTGTTAGTGGCAGGAAACTGTTAGAAAGGCTGGGTTGTCTTTGCTAACCTGACCTTCAAAATCCTTCTGGACTGAGATTTCCTTGCGTACAAATTATGTGCCTTTGCCAATGAGTCTATGATTTTAAAAGGTTTCCCAGGTAGAGGTACAGTTAGATGATTAGAGGGTTTCTGCATACTGGTGTGTTCTGTGTGTGACTGGGAAATAACATACTTTCTGTTGGAGAAATCTAGCACAGAAGTTTTTACAGAATTGCCTTTTAAATTAATCAGTGCAATGTCTGTTCATTAGTGAGAGGAGACTGGCATTTCCAGTCAATGTCTAATTAAGTATCCATCTGTGTCTGTAAGCATCACAACTTAGTCTTCAGTGCTGCGTTCTCATTGCAGTAAAAAAAGTGGCGTCTCTGTAGCACCACCTTGAGGTTGCCTTTTCTAGTACTGCTACTGGAAAAGTGAGTGGAGGGAACGGAATGGGAGTTTTTTAATATAGTCTCTTCTTGCTGATCTATACATTTCTCAAGTAGAATTAAATAGGCACATTTTTTTCATTCCTTGAGACAAGGCTTTCCTTGGCATAGATATTTGCCCCTGAACTTTCTGTACTTCCCTGAAGCAAAGTCTGTTTGAGTCATGCTAATTTTTTTTTTTCTGCCGAGAGAAAGGCAGTTCTGGTTTATATACATACTGGAATTGGTGATGTCTAAATAGCCAGTTCAAGAGATCTGGTGAATACAAACCTCACCAGGGTAGGTATTTTGTCCATGTGCACAGAAACATATCAGTGTGGCTGCCCTGTGCTACCAACTCACTGAAAATGTAATTCCCTGATTGCTGTGTGAGGGATCATACCAGCGTGGTTGGAATAGTTAAAGTAAGATCCTTCTTAATAACAAAAAAAAAATCCTATAAAGTCATTGTAATTAGTCTGTTAATGTGATGGCAACATGTAGATGAAACATATTTTTTTTCTGGCTGACAGGCCAGAGACATGAAAAGGCAAGTGCAGGTGTTGTTATAGTCCCTTTGGGAGCTGTGAGGTAAATGAAGTTCTCAAGAAGGACATTGGTGAAATAAAGTCTGTAGTTCACTTTGGCTGCCCTCTAGCTTCCTATCAGGCTCTGTACTTTGTGCTCCCTGGGCTAAAAGGCTGAATAGGGCAGAAGCTGTTCTGCAGTTATTAGTATGAATATTTAAATATATTTTCATTTGGCCAGACTAACACTCTTTTGGTGTCTGTCTGAGCAGCCTTTTTTCCCCCCGTCTGTACATTTCAAAACTCTTAGAGAAAGTATGTTTCATTTCAAAGGGCATGACCAGAGCAAAGCTGGGAATTGCACTAGCAGGTACAATACAAATCCCACAGTGCAGAAGTTTTGGCCAGTCATTCCTTCATCAAATCTGTCCTTTGCTTACCTGTATAAGAGGAGAATTATTGGATAATGTAGATTTGTGAATGAATCATGTAGAAATACTGATTTTATTACAGTATTGAGATGCATTTATGTCTCAGAATGTGTGTATATGACATTTGAGTTTATTGATGCTTTTCTGTGGCCTTGGAAATAAATCGTTCGTACATTATATTTACTGCTTACGTGAAATTACTATCTCCAGAAATTCTTTCAAGTTGCTTTCAATAGAGGTTTACTCAGTGCAAGTATTCACAAATACATTTCTTCATATATACGTTCCTACATTTTACAGTATGCATTTTTTTCTGTTCTTCGGAAGGAAAATGCTGGGTTTACTGTTCAGGATTTTGGGTTTGGAGTTTTCTTTTCCTCATATCTAGCAGACCTAGTCTTGTCATCTCCATCTTCCTTGTGTTGTCTGATGTGAACCAGGCTTTCTTTCCTTAACTGGCGTTCCTGTCCATTAAGTATTTTCATGGTTCCCTTGAAGAACATTTCATTCATTAGCCTGAAGGAAGAATGAACTCTATTTAGTATTCTTTAAAAATGAAGTTTCTAAGTCGGTTAGGGCAGACAGGACAAGGCTGAGCTCTGCACAGCACCTTTCAGAAGCAGGAAGTACCCTTATATTGTGCTGGAGATTGGAAACTGGATTGTCAGGGTACAGAAAAATCTCTCTGAACCATCCATGTTTCCTCAGGATGCTCAAGTACTGATTGCCCTTCTCTGCAGAAATGCATTCTTTTAGATTAAGTCTTTACTGCTGCTTTTTCTTGTCCACACTTTGTTTTTTGAAGTGCCATAAATTTATCCTTTACTATACCTGTGAACCCATAAAGGATTTATTCCATACCATTCATCTGTAAGAGAATGCAGTAATTGAAAGGTCTTTATTCTGTGTTGAATTTCAAGTGAAAATTGAGGTGAAAGGCCAAGTGCAAACAATGAAGATAGAGTGGTAACTACTGATCTCTCAAACAAAATTTCCTTTGGGTTACTTCAGGGTTTTTTTGGTAGATAAAATGCAAGTTATCAGTCAGATAAACAGCTTGGGATTTGTATTTGCACTGACACATGCCATTTATTAAATTACAACTTGAAGTAAAATGCAGGATACTGGTGTGGGTGGATAATGTTTCTTGCTTGCAGCCCCTACTGCTTGATGCTGCTTTCCTGGCAGACTTGAGAGAAACTAGGTCAGCCTTCAGGTTCTCATATAACCAGGACTTGTATGGAAGACACTCAAGGAGCTCTCAAATGGTGTGTTAGATACTCCTAAAACGTCTTGAGGAGAGTGACCAGTGTGGTGGTTCTCTGCTGAGAGCAAATCTGTGTTATATGTAGCTCATACCTCTAAAGACAGTGCCTACAGCCCTGTCTCTGTCAATTTAGTAGCACTTCATGGCACTTTATTAAGTCTTTGGTACAAAAGGTCAACTGGCAGAGCAGTTGCACTGGAAAAGAAAGGTGTCTGCAGTCTTGCTTGGTAATGTCCAGTAGCTTTTTCAGTTTCTGTGCACAGTGATGAAATTTCTTCTATGCCACTTTGGTACAGTTTGGAAATCACCATAAAAGCTTTGTACTTTCATAAGGTTGAGATCCTGTTCAGCTGCAAGTGCGTTTCTTACAGATATGGAAATGGAAGTATATTCTGGTCTGTCCAGGTGGATGACTGCAAAGGCTAGGAATTTTAAGGCTGGTGTTGTTAGAAGGACTAAAATTTTCTGATAAAATATGCTTAAAGTTCTAGGTAAAGAAGTTTAACATATGTTGATTGTAACATATTGATTAAATTTTATAATGTAAGAGTTCAGAAACTTTTTATTATTTTCTGCTCTGTTTTGATTATTCTAGTGAAGTGATCCACGTTTAGTGGTGTCTCCAGTACCATCTTTCATGGGTGTGTACATAAAGGAATAGTTTGGTGTAACAGGATAAGTTCACTAGGAAAACATACATTAAGAAAACCAACACAGTACTGAACAATACAGTACTCTGCTCTGGAGCCAGGCTGGGAGAGCTGGGGGGGGTTCACCTGCAGAATGGAAGGCTCCAGGGACACCTGAGAGCCCCTTGCAGAGCTTGAAGGGGCTCCAGGAGAGCTGGAGAGGGACTGGGGACAAGGCATGGAGGGACAGGACACAGGGAATGGCTTCCCAGTGCCAGAGGGCAGGGTTAGATGGGATTTTGGGAAGGAATTCCTGGCTGTGAGAGTGGGCAGGCCCTGTCACAGGTTTCCCAGAGAAGCTGTGGCTGCCCCTGGATCCCTGGGAGTGTCCAAGGCCAGGTTGGATGGGGCGTGGAGCAACCTGGGCTGGTGGAAGGTGTCCCTGTCCATGGCAGGGGACTTAGAATGAGGTCATCTTCAAGGTCCCTTCCCAATCTAATACATTTTTGGATTTTATGAATCATACTGTCTGTCAGTTGAAAGCAATGGGTTGTTTAGGTAATATTATGAAGAGCAGGGATGAGTGAGTTATTTGTGTAAATTACGGTTACTGTTCTGTTCTTGTGCAGGCTGCTGTATTGCTGAAGGCCACATCTAGTTCACCCACTCCACCAGACCACGTGCTCGATGCTCTGAGACCAGAAGAACCTTGTTGCTCTGCAATGAAGATGGAGGCAGCAGGAAAAGCTGAAGAACTTGCTGATTCAGAAGTTCCTCCGAAGACTTCTGAAAAGCAAGAGACTGCTCCTGATGAAGATGGACCTATAGAACTCGAGACACAAGCCCAGAAAGACAGCATGCCTGCTGCAGCAGACTCTCCAGTGCTGTCTTCCATGCCTTGCCTGCTGATGGAACTGAGGCGAGACTCCTCGGAGTCCCAGCTGGCATCCACGGAGAGTGACAAGCCAACGGATGGTCAAATTTATGAGAGTGACTCTTCAAATCAGTGCATGCTTTCCCCTTCTTCCAGTGGGCATTTGGCTGACTCAGACACGTTGTCTTCCACAGAAGAGAATGAGCCCTGTGAAGCTGAAGCTGTTGTGGAGGGAGACCCTTCTGTGGTGTCTGAGCCTGCAGTTGGGAGGAAATCCAGGAGATCCAGGTCTGAAAGTGAAACTTCAACAATGGCTGCCAAGAAAAACCGACAGTCTAGTTATAAGCAGAATGACCGAGTTACCAAGGCAAAGGGTCACCGAAGCCAAAGGCACAAAGAAAGGATCCGGCTCTTGAGGCAGAAACGGGAGGCAGCTGCTCGCAAGAAGTACAACCTGCTGCAGGACAGCAGTACCAGCGACAGCGACCTGACATGTGACTCCAGCACAAGCTCGTCAGATGATGACGAAGAGGTTTCAGGGAGCAGCAAGACAATCACTGCAGAGATACCAGGTAGAGGATGTTTTTTACACTGAACTGTATACGCATCTGACATCGTTTCTCAGCTGTAATGCTAAATTAGATGAGTGACACTTGAAAAAAAACCCAGGAGAACTGCAGCTCTGTGTAAATTTGAAGACTGCAGTGTATTAACAAGACACGGGCAAATTTAAAAATCTGTTCTGAGGTTTTGGTGCACTTCTGCACACCAGCAAAGCACAGGAGTGGTAAATGGGAGAAAGGACTACCTTTGAATTCTGGAATTTTCAGATCTTTTACTTCGTAAGCCTATATGAACTCCTGTCAGTGCTGTCAAATCCCATTAGACGGTAATAATCTAATTCTTAAGATAAGTGGCCAGCTTTGCTTTAGTATAAAAAGACCACTGCTTGGCACTTGTGTTAGAAACGACACAGCACACCTCTTGCCTGTGTTACAGTAAGGCCCTGGTCATTACTGCACTTACTCTGCTTTCAGCTCAACATGTCAGTGCACGACAAACCTGCTTAGCCTTATTCTAAGTTCTTGCAGATTGTGGCTAAGTCACATGTTTCAGGATATAAACATGATTACACAGGTGCCCAAGCTATATTCACACCTAAACTTTCAGTATCTTAGACAGAGCTGTTACTGTTTTCCTATGTCCTAAAGTTCAGTAATTTCTATGCCTTTATCTCTCTGACACATCTGTGTTAAGATGGGAGGTAGCAAATTATAGGGGCATTCCTGTAACTTTAATATCACCAATTTGTTAGCAAAAGAAGGTTGAATTCTTCAAGGTTTTTGTTATTACCCCAAGTGCTGTGGACAGGATTTTGTGTGAATTATTCTTGCAGCATATTATAACATAGAACCATCATCATATGGCAATCTTCATATGGCAATCAGAAATAAAATCACATAAAAATAAAGTTTTTGGCTTGCCAATTTTTACTGGGTTACATGCCT
>JAWWEU010000091.1:69861316-69874407 GCA_035583155.1 Acropternis orthonyx
GAATGGAGCACAGCTGGGGCTCCCAAACCTGTACGAGAAACTCCCCAGGTACCTCGGGGAGCACGTGGGTCATTGGAGACTGGCTCATCTCTCTTCGCTGACCAGAGAGAGGATGGTCACAACTGCTGGAGGTGCAGGGGTGGAAGCGGAGGGGAGTGCTGCTCTTTCAGGAGTAGTGAGGGCATGAGCATCCCCTTTAGCCCTTTACATTTTTTAAACCCAAACTCTGCACTGGGGATTCCTCATATCTAAACTGGAAGGTTCTTGCCTCTGGAGGTGTTGAAAAAGGGACACTCACTGCAGCAGGTCAGCAGAGAAAAGCCTTTCCCACCCTTAACTTGGGAGCACTCATTTTGGGAAGCATTAAATAAATGAGTCAGACATTCAAGAGAAGACTTTGCTAAAGGCCTTCTCCTACATCAAATCATCTTTGATAATCTGTAAACCCCCAAGACCAGAGTTTGGCCATTGGGGGAGGTGTGATGACATTGCAGGTGTTGTGACTCTTGTACATCTCATGGTATGTGAGTGTTTCTTCATAAACCTGCAGCTCCTGGAGTTGGGTGATGGCATGAGGCTTTTCTCTTAAGCGCTTGTACACAAAGCACAGCTTCCATTTGCTGCATATGGCAAACCTGCTCCTCAAAGCTTAGAAGTCCTCTACAACACTCAGCAGGTTTTTCAGCCGATGTGGTGTTTTGGGAAGAAGGGTGATGTGGCTGCAGTGGGGCTGGGGCAAGGACTGCAGGGCGGGCAGTGAGAGTGGGGATAAGATCCAGAGGGGAAAATGGTTATTTTCTCCCTTTTTTGGTTCATTCTGGGGAGATGGAGTGGGTTGGTCTGCAGTTGGGGTTGGCAGGGGGGTTGTGGTTTCTGAAGTGACTCTGCACAGGACCCCATGGTAGATGCACAAATTAAATCCTTGTGTTGTCTTGTCTTACTCCTAAACCTTTTAAGTGACAAAATCATGTCTGTTGCAAATGGTTAAATTCTACCTCTAAACCAAAAAAACCCCAATCACTTCTCAGCCAGTGCAACACATCCTGGTGGTGAAAGGGACTGGGCTCCTGTGCTGGAGAGCTCAGCAGCAGCCAGGATGGAGGGAAAGCAAACCCAGGTCTGCTCCACGCCTCCTCACCACCTTCTCTTAACCCTTTCTGCTCCTCCTCTGCTCAGTTTTGCAGTCTCCCAGGACCTTTTCTCAACCATTTTCCTGCCTGCTGCTCCTTTACATTTCCCAGCCACAGCTGGATTGGGCTGGTTGGCCCATGCTCTCATGGATCCCTCTTGGTAAGTCCTTAACTGCTGTTGTTATCTCTCCCTCCATTTAAAGGCTGTAAAATGTGTCTGCAGGAAGGTTGTGTGTGTGTGGCTTGTGGCTCTTTAATGAGCATCATCAGGTTGGCTTGAGGGACTAAATCCAGTGGGGTCAGAAGCAAAGAAGTACTGGAAGCAGTGAAGACGCAGGTTGTGGAGAGAAGGTAGTAAGGGGCAGCCCGGTGGGCTGGGAGCCTTTGAAGTGAGGGCATGCCTGTGGGGAGATGTTTGGATTAGAATTTCAGTAGCTGGGGGACTGATCCAGGTGTCCCTGCCTCTCACACCACATCCCTGTGCTCCTGGCTGCTCACAGTGCGTGTCCTGCGTGGAGGTGACACCCCGAGCTGTGGATGACACTCAGCTCAGTCAGAGCCATTGGCTGCGGCTGGTTTTCCTCTTTTCCTCCCCCTGAAGGGCCCAAGTGGTGCTGTCGAGCTGTTGCTGTGCATGACTCCTCTGTCTCCTTTCCCAAATGGTACAAGGAGCAGGTGTGTCCCTGAATGAGGAGAAAAGCAGCCATGGGCACCTTTCGGGACTTTTTTGAGCAGGGCTCTGATGAAACTAGACAGCCCACCAAGCCATGTGTCCAGCTCTGGAGCTGAAAACTGCTCTGAAAATCTGCTCTTGTCCTTTTCTCCAGGCTGGGAGGGGTCTCTAAAAGACACTGGGAAAAACCATCCCTTGGGCATCCATCTCACTGCTGCTTCTTCCCACACTGGGTTCATCTAGTGGAGGGTGGGACTGGGAAAGGTCCCCACAGCAAATGTGTCCTTCCCAGCTGTGCTTCCTGTGTGTCTCTGGGATTCCTCATTCTCCTGGTGGCATCTGACTCTCCCTTCAGTCACACTGCTAGCTCAAGGTATATATCCCACAGGATCTTGGCTTTTTTGGAAGCTCTGCGTGTGTGAGGAGGCACCACTCAAGATCAGTGGTCCAAATAGCTTGTTTTCTTGCTATCTCTTCTTGAAAATGGGGCATCTACAGAAAAGGAAGCTTTCTTCTCCATTTTTTTTTGATAGCAGAGGAGGTGCATGTATTTGCCTGTGTGCCTTCATCCCTTCTGGGCTATCATCAGCTGGTGGGAGCTGAGACATTAATAGTCTCTCCTGTGAGCCCCAATCCTCAGTGAAGAGCAGTTGGAGTCAGAAAGGGTCTGTGGGTTTGTGGTGAAGCTGCCTGGATGTGGGATTGGACACCCATCTGGGAAGGTCTGAGCTTGTTTATATGTGCATAAAGCAGAAATAAGTCCTCAGCTTGGCATTTATACTGAGATGAATAAGATGAGAATCTAGTTGGAGGTGTGTTTTTATCTTAAAAAAAACCCAGAAAAAGTAATTGGCAGCAAACTGGCCACAGTCTGAAGGTATTTTATTTGCAGAAGGGTTTGGTGATGCAGTTATCTTTGCAAGGCTATCAGCGTGTGTTAATCCCTGTCTTGGCATTTGCAGTTAAACTTGAGCAGGAGCTTTTTAAATCTCAGTCAGCCTCTGAAGGTAATGGGGGTGGTGATGCTTCAGGAGAAGTGTCCATCAAGCCTGGCAGTTTCCACAACCTCCAGGCGGAAAATACCACTCATTTGCCTGTCAGGAAAGGAGCTGTAAATCTCATGCAGATTACCGCGCTCCTTGTTGTGGTTTGCTAAATCCACATTTCTCTTTCTTGTAGCCTGGCCTTTAATATTAATATCTTTAATTTCATTTATAAATTCACTTATCAGCTTTCATTAGTCATCCCGTTAATGATCCCAGGCAAGAAATTTGTCATTTGACGTCAAAAGGCAGATTAAGGGACTTCTAAAGCCTTGGGAAACAGCTTCATGCTGCACTGGAATTATAGTGGTTGGCATATGAGGCTAATACTAGGTATAATTTGCATCTGCTGCTCAGGGGAGGAGTGATTATTTTATATATTTAGCAGAAAACAAGACCATTTCTTGATCATGAATGGTGTTACATTTCCTGCAAACTCTGCAGTGTTAGGAATCACTGGGCTATAAACATCTTGTTTGCTGGTGTGCCGGGTTTTGCATTACCACGATGGGAAGCCCCAGAGGGTCAGATCCTGACAGCTCCCCTCCTCCTTGGTGGGGTTTTACTGCATGAGCAGTTAATTGAAATTAAGGGGTTCCCTCAACGCTGGGAGCTGGAAGGGAGAGGAAGTGGATTAAGTTTTTCTTCCCCAAAATAGAGTGTCTCTGGCTCTTCCTGATGGGAGGTGAGGGTGTTGGTAGGGTTTGGAGATGGGGGGAAAATCCCCTCACAATATTTGCTCAACACATCTAGACTGAAAACAAGTGAGATGTAGTGTCCCCAGGCACTGGTCCTTTCAGGTCCATCACGATGAGGCTTTACAGATGCTGGGAGCAAGCAGTGTGTTGGAAGAAGTGTTATCTTGTCCAGCTGTTATTTGTGATATCCCACAAATCTCCCAGGGCTGAGATAAGGAACGAGGAGGCTTTCTGCACAGAGATAGCATGACACTAGTGGGCTTGGGGTTACAAAGATTTTTTTTTAAATAATGAATGCCTCGTTGCATGCAACCCTGTAAGAAGAGGTCCCCTCCTGTGCTGGCCACCTGTGAAGCCCATTGGCAGCCCCAAACTCCCTCCTGCTCCTATGTGCAGAGCCTCCTTCGAAATCAAAGGGCTACAGGCAGTTCTCCAGGAGGCTGAACAGAGAAAGTATTATCCCTTGTGCACCAGAAGAACTTAGGAAGCTGGTTTTGCTCAGCTCCTGTTGGTCTGAGTGGGAAACTCCTGTGTGAATCTGTGGTGCGGTGATCCTGTCTGGATACCAGCTGCCCACCTGACTGCTCCAGCATTCCCCTCCTCAGCAGGATGGGAGGGAGGAAATGAGATGGAAAAGAACTTGTGGGCTGAGAGAAAGTCAGGTTGATAAAGCAAAAGCAAAGGCTGCAAAGGAAAACGAGTTATTCTCTATTTCCTATCCTGGGAAGCAGGGATTCAGCACAGGTAGCAGTTGCTCTGCTCTCTGGGAGAGCTTGCAGGTGGCAACAGACTTAGCTGGGGTCTCCAGGCTGGCCACTGCTGTGTGAACCTGCCCTGGGTGGGAAATGACAGCTGGGCAGTCAAGAAGGACACTGAGGGGCTGGAGGATGTCCAGGGAAGGGAATGGAGCTGGGGAAGGGTCTGGAGCACCAGGAGTGGCTGAGGGAGCTGAGGAGGCTCAGCCTGGAGAAAAGGAGGCTCAGGGGTGACCTTCTGGCTCTCTGCAACTCCCTGACAGGAGGGGGAGCCGGGGGTGTGTCGGGCTCTGCTCCCAGGGAACAGGGACAGGAGGGGAGGGAGTGGCCTCAGGCTGTGCCAGGGGAGGTTTAGGTTGGATATCAGGGAGGAATTCTTGACTGAAGAGCTGTTCAGCCCTGTCACAGCTGCCCACGGCAGTGGTGGAATCATCATCCCTGGAAGGATTTAAAAACCCTGTGGATGTGCCACTTGGGGACATGAGTTAGTGGTGGGCTTGGCAGTGCTGGGGAATGGTTGGACTCGATATGAGAGGGGTTTTCCAACCTAAGTGATTCTGTGATTCCATGCCTTCCTGAGATTATCAAAGAGCAGAAAAACCCATAGTCCATCATTAATCTGTTGCTCATCTCTCTGCCTGAGCCATGCAGTAAATTAACCAGGGGTGGCTGGACTCTTGCCTCCAAGGTTATTCCTTCAACCTGTGAGCTGAAAATTACGGTATTGCACAGGATTTGGGCCTCAAAGCAAGAGATGTCCTGTCCCCATAGCAGCAGGGGTTGCATAGGTGAGCAGTATTTGGTGGGCCAGCAGCTCAGCTGGTGACACTTCTATTGAACTGAGTTACCAAGGACTAGAGCTACATGAAAACAGAAATATCTGGTTTCGATGATGATGATTATTTTCCAGTTCACTGGCTGAAAATTTATTTTCCTGGTTTTATATTGTCCTTGAGTTTTTCAGCAAAATGAGGGGGTGGGTAGAGGCTTTTAAAAGGTTCATTTGAAGGGAGATGAAATAGGCCACAACCCCAGAAGAGAAATGCTGTCTTATGACAGCAAATGAAACAGCATCAGGGCCATAAAACCAATTCATGGCAATTTTTAAGCTGAGTTTTTCATATTCAAATGTTTCACCTAGGGATAATTTTTTTTCAATATCAGAGAGGTGGATTAGGTGTTTTGTATTCACTTGGGGAGCCATGCAATGGTCAGGAATAGACTGCCTCAGGTCTCAGTGTTATTCTGCTGTGAAGACACTGGATTTATTTAATCTGTAGAAAGTGCTTTAATCCCTGAGATGAGTCTGGAAAGATGGTTCCCAGTGAAGGAGGTCACAAAATGTAGCTGGCCCCTTCCCAAATGAGGGAGGTCATACCAGCCCCTGCCTCTCCTTCCTTCTCACCTCCACTGGCATCAAGGATGCGTTTCCAGGCTTGGGAGGGCTGGAGGTTGTTTCGAAAACTACAATGAGAGTGGAAATCTTGGAATGGCATGTGTAACCACTGCTTTGCTCCTCTCGGGTCTCATCCACCTGAGTTACTTTCTGCTCTTCTCTGTGCTGGTCTGGCCTCACCTGCAGTGTAGGGGCAGTTTTGGTCACCACAATGTAAGGAAGAGATTGAGCCATTGGAGAGTGTGCAAAGGAGGGCAATGAAGATGGTGAAGGGACCTGAGGGGAAGCCTGTGAGGACACTGAGGGCACTTGGTGTGTTCAGCTGGAGGAGTCTGAGGGGAGACCTCACAGCAGGTACAACTTCCTTGGCAGGGACAGAGGAGGGGCAGGCACTGATCTCTGCTCTGTAGGGAGCAGGGACAGCACCCAGGGAATGGCTGGAGGTGTGTCAGGGCAGGGTTAGGTTGGATATTAGGGAAAGGTTCTTCCTCCAGAGGGTGTTGGGGCACTGAACAGGCTCCCCAGGGCGGTGGGCACAGCGCCAAGGCTGGCAGAGCTCAGGGAGAGTTTGGATGATGCGCTGGGGAAAGGGGTGTGACTCTTGGGGATGGTCCTGTGCAGGGCTGAGTGTTGGACTCAGGATGCTTCTGGGTCCCTTCCAGCTCAGGATATTCTGTGACTGTCCTGCAGCCTGCAGAAACAAACAGCGGCTTCTCCATGGCCTTGTTTGATTTGAGCAGGGAAACCTGTCTGGGATGTGTGATTACTAACTTGCCAGTGGAAATCCTGGGTGTTTTGTCAGAGGAGACCACAGAAGCACGCTGGAGGTAAGGACATATCACCACCTTGCCCTGGGTCATCTGCAAGGAGAATCCTGTATTGCCAGATCCAGATGGCATGTGCTGCCATGCAGGAGTTTGTTCTGTAGGGTGCAGGGATGTCCCAGGGAAGGCAAATATGGCCAGGATCTAAGTTACAGGCTTAGGAAAACAGGACATGGACCAAGGGGAAGGGAGACAAGATCCCTTGGACAGAAAACAGAAATCCCTTACTCCTGAAGTGAGTTGGGATGCTGTTAGGGAAGCTGAGCTATGTTTGTTAGGTGTCCTGTGTGACTCTGTTCTTCCCTTAACAAGTGATTTTGAGCCCCTTTAACAAAATAAAAGGCCCAGAGCTCAACAACATTGGGGAAGCTCATATCGCTCTCTGGGATGTGTTACACTGGCTCATGTGTCATCCTGATTGTGTGGAACCAGATGTGCTGAGCCCCTCTCCTTGTTGTGGGTTTCCTTGTCCTGAAATTCCTTATCCACTGTTCAGCATCTGTCACTGGACCTTTTTTCATTAGAAACTGAGTGTTGAGGGAGGTCTTTCCTACCTGGGCTGACCTTGGTGCTGCCTCTGCAGAGACACAACTTTTGCTGCTCTTCAACAAATGCCTTACGAGCTTGGTTATCTGAGCTGGAAGGATCATCGAGTCCAACTCCTGGCCCTGCTCAGACACCTCAACAATCCCACCCTGTCCCTCAGAGTGTTGTTCAAATGCTCCTTGAGCTCTGTCAGCCTTGGTGCTGTGAACACTGCCCTGGGGAGCCTGTTCAGTGCCTGACCACCCTCTGAAGGAGGAACCTTTTCCTGACATCCACCCTACACCTTCTCCTGGCCAGCCCTGCTGTTGTTTTAACCTTCACTTGACTTCTTCACCCTTGCCTGGGGTGTGTGGGTGGAGGGGAGGTCAAAGCCCTTCTCTTCATGTGATGGTGTGTCCAGAGCTTCTGGATGCTCTGTAGGGGTTGAAGGAATGAGGAGGCTGAAGGGGTGAGGGGGCTGAAGAACAAGTGCTGTGCTCTGGCTGCTGCACCAGGAGATGGCTGTGATGGATACTGTAATAACTGGTGTTGGGAACACGGTGATGGGAAAATCTGTCTCATAATGAGTTTTAAAGCATGGTCACATTCATTATTTGGCCAGGGGAAAAGAGTATCATGGTGTCATGCCAAGTGGGCTCTAGGTAGCAGCTCATCCAGCTTCACTTCTAGAAAACCCTTTTTTATGGGGGAATGATGGCTTTGATGGAGGCTTTGAAGAAAATCCCTTTTAAAAGGGCTGCTGCTCTTTTACCATGTTGAACAGGGAGCACTGATGCTTCTCCTGTCCTGCACCTACTCCTTTTGGTGCAATGGCACGACTGGTCAAAACTTTCTGACCCCACGGCGGGAGCAGGGAGGCAGCAAGGACCCCCCTTCCCAGTGCCCTGCGATTTAAATGGGAAACAGGTATGGACATGCTCCGCAGAAACCCAGCTCTCTGGCAGCATCCCTTGTCGGGGGCAGGTGCATCCAGGTCAGCACAAGAGCTGAAGGGCATCAAGGAGGTGCCAGGCCAGGCAGGAGGGTGGTGCAGGGAGGGTGGAATGTACCAGAGCACCCAACAACAATCCCTGCTTCGATTTGCCATGTCTGCAGAGGACTTTTGGGAGTCCTCTTTGAAAGCAGCCTGTTGGAGGTAAGTTTAATGGAGCAAGTGGGTGTGCAGAGTTGGCACCCTGCCCCCCGAGCTGAAATGCTCTTCTCCAGTCCATGAATAGTCCCAGATCCTGCTTGCTATTTTCCAGAGTAAATAACAAGCCTGTTTCTAGTGATGCCATGTCATGCACACTTTCTCATCATGCCAGGGAGCTGGAGCTTTGAGAAAGCCAACAAATATAATTAGACTTTGTGATTAAAAAAAATAAAAGAAAAAGAAAAGAAAACAGAGGGATAAAAGCCCAGAACACAACAGTATGGTGAAAGTGCAAAGTGTTTTCCAAGGTCCAGACATCAGAAAGCCAATGAAAAGTGCTTTGTTTTATCAATGCCTGTGGTGAGGGAGAAGTTCCCCACATCTTCTGAGTCTGGGTTTGGCTGTGGTGCAATCCATCAGTTCTAGGAGCTTCTTTCTCTGTCTGTCACTGCAAAACACCTCCCATGGGGAGAAAGGTGGCTCTGTCCGAAAAGCAGGGCATAAAATCCCTGGTAAATTTTCATCTGTGGAACAGATTTTAGCTGAGCTCTCTTGTGGAAGTGTTGGGTGATGGTGGAGGAGGGAGGGCAATGCAGAGGGAAGCTTGGGAGGCTTTTAGGGCAGAAGGTGATGGACCAGAAAGTCAAGGAGAAGCAGCAACAGAGAGAGAGAAATCCCACACTGTGGGCTGGGGCTGCTTGTGTGGCTTGGAGGTGGGAGAACAGTGGGTCTCCACCTGCAAACCATGCAGGGGGTGGTTATTGGCTCTTGTCATGGAGAAAATGGGGCACTCAGGAGTGTGACTGAACTTGGGGGTCCCAGGAGGAAGTTTGCCACCTGTACAGCTTTTGTTGTTTCTGTGAAAAATAGGAATGATCCCACTGTAAAATCACAGACTTGTAGAATCTCTAAGGCTGGAAAAGCCCTCAGATCACTGAGTCCAGCATTGCCAAGGCCACCCTTAACCCATGTCCCCAGGTGCCACATCCACGCATTTCTTGAACCCTTCCAGGGATGGTGATTCCATCACTCACCTGGGCAGCCTGTTCCAATGCCTGACCAGAAAATTTCCTCTTTTGGTGAAGAAATGTTGTCTTAATATCCAATCTAAACCTCCCCTGACACAACTTGAAGCCATTTACTCTCATCCTGAATGGACAAAAAAGTCAGCAACTAAGATTTTGCCCACCGTCTTCCTGTGTGAGGGTATTCAGTGTTTGGGGAAAGCCTGCAGGCAGCTCTTCATGACTAGATGTTTGCAGACTGGCCAAATCTTGGATAATTTCTGAGCCAGCCCACACCTCCTAATGGAGCTCAGATTTGTCTGCCTGGTCAAAATGGTTCTCCTGAAAGGAGAGGCAGGGTTAGATGCTTTGTAGTCCATCTTTCTCAAAAGCACCAGAGAAGTTTTAGAAACACAGCGTGTGGCTCGTCTGATGTTCTAGAGGCGCCAGCCTTTAATTAACGTGGCTGAGAAGTTCAGATCCCAACTTTAATTCCTCTCTGTCTGTAACTGGGAGTTCTGAGGAGTCAACAGATTTTGTGGCTTGAACAGATGTCACTTTTTTTCCCCCCAGAGCTGGGTTAAATATGAAACATCCCTTTGTAAATGCTGCCTCTCTCTCTTCTACTTGATATCTGCCAGAACCTCCATCCAGTGGATATTACATGGGCTAGTGTTATTTGTGCTGCACTGTTTCCACCCAGGCAGAACTCTTCTCCTGGGATAGCAAAGGGAAAGAACCTTGTAATAGTTTTCTGCTTTCTCTAAAAGTTCAGTTACATTGTGAACTGACAATATAAATGGAAAATGCATGTCTAGGGTTATTTTCATTCCAGTTTTTGAGCTGTCCCAGCTGTCCCAGAAGATGCTGGGTAGGAAGAACAGTTTTAGGAGGAAGTTTTTTACAGTGTGAGTGGTGAGGCTGTGGCACAGTTTGTCCAGAGAAGCTGTGGCTGCCCCATCCCTGAAAGTGTCCAAGGCCAGGTTCTATGGGACTTGGAGCAACCTGGGATAGTGGAAGGTGTCCCTGCCCATGGCAAGGCGTGGAACGAGAGGACCTTTAAATTTCCCTTCCAACCCAAACCATTCTGTGATTCTACAATCTCAAACCACCATATGTCTGGTCAAAGGCCCAGCACCTGAAGCAGAAAATGAGCCTTCCCAAAGTGCTGGATGTGGTCCTGCTTACCCAAACATCCACGTGTGGATTTAGGTGGGCAGTGGGCAGGACATCCTGACCCCCAACTCTGCAGATCCCCGCCCAGACCGTCTGGTCTGCCCTAAGACTGAGTAAGAGCTTATGATCTCCTACCTCCATTTCTCCATCTGGATGGTGCACCAGTGACTGTCTCCCAGGTCACTGGGTGTAAAATTCAAAGAACAGGGAAAATGTGGATGATTTTGCTCCTTTGTAGGTAAAATTCATGGGAAAATGTTAATGTGGATAAGGCAAAGTGGATTTCTGGTTCTTATCCTCCTTCCTGTGGTCACTCTTGAGAAAATGTGTTACAGGAAAGGTCTGAAGAATTGTATTTAGCCATAAAAACTTGGTCGGATGTCTTTGTTTTCTTCAGGAAACAGATTTGGAAATTAAGCAGAGAGCTGACAAAGCTGGGATTCTTGGATGAAAAACAAAAATCTCAGTCCTTTCTTGGTGTCACAGACATAAATACGTATTATTTTGTAAGTAATGGTTTTTAAATTATTTGGCTGAAATCGGAGGGTGGCAATTTCCCAAGGTCACACACTGGAGCAGTGGGAAGAGTGACTCAGGCCCCATCTCCTCCATGAAACCTGCTTAAAAGTAGTGATCGGGAGGGGGAAACTTACCTGCTGACACTATCTGTACTACTACCCTGTCTTGCTGCTCTGATCAATAGTTTTCTTCCCTGTGTAGCTGATAGATCTTGCCTTTTTGAGTCCAGCAGTGGCTTTTTGCAATGCCACTTGATACAGGGATGTGGAGATTTGTGGCCACTTCTCCATGGCAGGGGATTTGTCGAAGTAAATCAGATCTGGAGTTGCTGAGAGGGAATTAATGTGAAATGCCTTGATGTTAGTTTTACAGTCGCTTTAATAGGCATAACTACACTATTAAACTGATCTGCCTGTATTTAGCTCTTATTTGTACTTGAGTGAAATAAATGTTTTCCTTTAGGAAGGGTGAATTTTACAGAGTAACAGAGCTATTATAAACCTCCCAAATGCCTCAGCAATAAACGATGTGACAGCTTACAGCCTGAAAACCAGACTTCTTATGCTGTGGTAGTGCCTTAAAGTCCTATTTCACCCTTTTCCCCACATCTTCTTCTTTGCCCCAATTACATTTTCAGAATGTCTCTGAAATGATGGTGTTGGGCGCACACCTTGGGTAGTCACACCCAACTAGAATGGCCACCTGGCTTCAACAGAGCAGCTCATGACTTAGCCCAGGTCATCTTCTCCATGTTGTTGTGTTACGTGATGAGAACATCCTCACCTTGATACCCAAATGGGGTTCTAATGGATCACAGACTGTTTTGGGTTAGAAGGGACTTAGAGGTCATCTGGTTCCAACCCCCCACCTTCCACTAGCTCCAAGCCCTGTCCAACCTGGCCTTGGACACTTCTAGGGTTGGGGCAGCCACAGCTTCTCTGGGCAACCTGTCCCAGGGCCTCACCACCCTCCAAGATGAGGATCTATAAGAAGTTGCAGCCTGGTCTGGTATCAACATTAGCTGGCTGCATCTTTGGGTTTGGGTTAGTTGTGCTAAAGAGTCAGAAAAGCATTTTCTGGTGTTTTTGTAGCTCTCCTTTGCCCGTGAAAGACAGCAGCCATCCCACTTCACTGTGGGAATGAGAAGCTGCAGGTGTGCTTAGCCACGGGGCTGTGCTGCAGTGGGTAGGGAGGGTGTCGGGATGGTGATGGGGAAGACACCTTCATTCCTCATTTCTCTGCCAGGTTCTGCTTCCCAGCCAGTGCAGAGCCCAAGGATGGGAGGTGGGTGTCCCACTGCTGGCGGACCCACTAGGTCTGAGTGGGAAGGACTTATCCTGACCCAGTGTCCATGAGTCTAGCAACAGGGAGGTTCTTTAAATCCTCTAAACCCTCTCTGTGGCTGGCAGTGTGATGAGAAACCTTTAACCTTGCTCGCACAGTGAGGCCAGAATACATGGCTAGGGGTGAAGGCTTGAAAATGAGAACAACCCTGCTGAAATCTATTTCTTGCTTTTGGGAATTTTTTTGTAGGGCATTTTGTGCATTTTTTTTCCCCTTTCCTCTTGTCTCTATCTCTCAAATTGCAGCTCATGCAGATTTGTCACAGGTCAGGAAAACTTAAGCCATGATTTGCAGAAGATGAATGGACTTTTAAAATCAATTTTGTGGTCCCCAGTGTCAGTGGGGTGCCAATCACCGCAGGCTGGCACTGCCCAGTGCCTCTGCTGCTATCATTAGGGGGTGAGGGCAGCATTCATTTCAGGAAGGCTGAGCCTTGCCACCTGCTAATGCAATTGAGCTGCCTGACCTTAATGTGTGACTGATATTTAATTTGAAATTTCTGTGGGCACCAGCAGGCTGTAACACAAACAATGCAGGCCCAGCAATGCAAAGCCTTAGCCCCGAGAGGAGAGCAAAATAAATTAAATTTGGTAATTAGAAAAAATCCTTGGAGCCTAGAGGTCACATGTGGAACTGAAAAAAAAAGTGCACTTCTTCCACTTGGTGACCACACAGCTTCCTGGTAGGATCTTGTGTTGCTGCAGGGAGGAAAGGGGCACAATCTGTTTGTCCTGCACTGGTGGGAAATTCTGAGATGCTCTTGGCCCCACTCAGACAGGAGAGACACTGAGGGGCTGGAGCGTGTGCAGGGAAGGGAATGGAGCTGGGAAGGGGCTGGAGCAGCAGGAGCG
>JAWWEU010000091.1:69886267-69912591 GCA_035583155.1 Acropternis orthonyx
TGAAAGGAGTCCCCCACCTTATCTCTTTTTGTATATATGAAGTCTGCATATGGTCTGACCCTATGGTTGCAGAAGAGGAGGTGCTCTGCTCTGTTTTAGGGACTCTCCAGCTACAGCAGCTCGTGTCACTCAACAATTAACAACGGGCTCAATTAGAGTAACAGGCTGTTGAACAGAGATTGCAGAAGCAGGCAGGGGCAAGTTGCAGCTCCAGAGTCCGAGGGTATGTGTTTTTTGGGATGAGCTGAGCTGTGCCTGCACAGACATCCATACAGGCAGGGTACAATCGGGGCTGTTGGGTTGCAGTGACCATCACACCATTAATCAGAGATGGGGAAGCCCATCTCAGCCTCCTTCCCCTAAGCTCCGTTGCAGCACTTTTCCAACAAATATGCAAGACTCTGAGCAGAAGACGATAAACCTCCAGAACCTCCTGTTACCACTTAGAACTCAACTGTGCTCCATCAACCACCACAGACCAACATTTTGCCCACCACAAGGTCTCCATCCTGACTCGGTCCATGGTGCGGCACAGCCTGGACAATCAAATCAGGCAAAAGAAAATACTCTTTATCAATTGCTAACCTGTGCTGGGGCTGCTCCTCCTCCAGCCACAGGCTGGGGTCTGCTGCCTGTTCTATGGCACGAGACATGGGGTAGCAGGCTGCACCCTGGGCTGGAATTGAGCTGGCAGCCCACTAATTTTTGCAGGGCTCTTGCCATCTTGCATCTTGCCCCAGAAAGGCAGTCAAGGTGGGGAAGGGTCTAGAAAACAAGTCTTTTGAGGAACAGCTAGGGGAGCTGGGGTTGTTTAGCCTGGGGAAAGGAAGGCTCAGGGTGGACCTTCTCACTCTGTAAAACTGCCTGAAAGGAGGGTTTAGCCAGGTGGGGTTTGGTATCTTGTCCGAGCTAACAAGTGACAGGATGAAAGGAAACAGCCTTAAGCTGCACAAAGGGAGTTTCAGGTCAGATATTAAAAAAAAATCTTTCTTTGATTGCTACAGTAGTCAGGCTTTGGAATAAGTGGTCAGTGGTCAAGCCACTGTCTCTGGAAGTGTTCAAGAGGTGTCTGGACGTGGCACTTGGGAATATGGTTTAGAGGTGATTATGGTGGTACTGGGGGAATGGTTGGACACAATGATCTTGAAAGTCCCTTCCAACCTTCATGATTCTGTGACTGTGGCTTTTGCTAACTGAGATGAGAAAGCTGTTCGCAAAGGTGCTGAAAGTGAGACGGATTCCTTCCTGTCTGATAAATTGAAATTCTTTCCTCCTCCTCTTCCATCCCCCTGCCCCAATCTCCTTGCCCTGCCATTAGCTCTCCTGTAACAGGAATGTGATGGCACGATATCTCCCTCTCCTAGACCACTACATTTTTATGCAGCTGAATATATAATGGATTTTTGTCTGGGGATTTATATTTTTCATTTTTTAATTTTCCATGGCAGGAGGGTTGGAACCAGATGATCTTTAGGGTCACTTCCAAATCAAGCCATTCTGTGATTCTGTGATTGTCTCCCCTCATTTCCTGTTCGTAAGTGAATTAAGTCGTTCCATAAGGGTATACTCACAAATAATTTGGAAAGGGGTAACACGTGGCTGGTGGCATCAAGCAATTAAGAGCTTGTTTGTAGACACAGTGTGAGTTCCCCATGGTGTCCCTCTCTGCATGCCACATGAAGCTGGAGCTGCTCCCACAATTTTGGCCTTTGCTCACAGTGTATTATCAGGACCAATGTGAACTTCCCACTGTGCTGCTGGCTCCAAGGGGAATTTTAATGCACATCCAGGGAAGCAAGCTGCAGGCTCCCGGGCTATTAAAAGCCTGGCATGCTCTCCTGGTGCTGGGAGAGGCACCTCCGTGGCTCCTGTTCATGGGGTTTATCTGTGTCCCTGGGGTAGGAGGAGGGGCTGGGAAGGGTCTAATCAGGGCGAAATGTCCCCGAGACAGTGCGACTCCATCCCCCAGCCTGGCCGACTACAAGGGCAGATCTCCCTCAGCTGTAAAACCTGCCAGTGAGTGAAGCCAGGGCTCTCCAGGAGCTGCCATCTCCCTCTCTGCAGTGATGAGACCTAGATGGAAAACAGCCCCAGACTCCCCACCAGCCCCCTCATGCAGACTGTGGATGCCTCGACAAGCCAGCCAGGTCGCCTTACCCAGGGGAAAAAATTCACATACATTGCAGGCAGCTTAACAGCATGAGACAGATTTTGCTTTCCTCTCCAAGGCGGCCGGGCTCCCTGGGCTGCAGCTGTCTGCTTGAGACACCTATCCCAGTGCCAGCTCCAGGCCTCATCCTGTGTCCCTTACCAGTAGCCTGATCGCATCAAGAATGCTATTGCCCTTGGGAAGGAGGTGGAAATAAATAGTTCTGCTTACTGGGTTTTTCTTTTCATAAAGCCTGTAGCATCTCCTGTCTCACTGCAGGGATTGCCCAGGGGCTTTGAGTCTCTGAGTTGGGTCAGTGTTGAATGAGCACACAGATCCCTTGAGCCTTTCTGGGTGAAATACTGCTGGATGGATAAATTTGCGTGTGTCTAGGTATAGTCAAGTCTTGACTTGATGCTAAAGGAGAATCCCCAGTAGCAGGAACACCCAGGATCAAACCAGTACACTTCTGTGACTTGATGTCGCTTACACAACCTGCAAAAATACATGAAATTATAATTTGCAGCATTTACCCGGGGGCGCAAAGGAAACAGGAGCATTCCTGTTAATGAAAATATGTCCATGCTGCTTCACGTAATGTGTGGAAACAATAAGTATAACTGTAGAACTAAGGGGGAAATAAAAAAAAACAAAAAAAACACACAAGTAAGAAGCAGCAGCCGTGGAAGTGAGAAAGCGGCGGTGAGGAGGATGTGTTGAGTTTCCCTGCGGGTTTCCGCCACGCTCGAAGCCTTCGTGAGCGAAGGGCAGGAACAGCAAGGCAGCCGAGCAGCAAAGCAGGCTCAGCCATCCACGCGCCTGCATCATCTGCTGGCTTTCTAAAATCGAGTTTATACCTCCTCGGTTTGAGGCTGCAGGCTGTAATTGCCGGCTCCCAGCTGAGTGTTTTGGGTGCTTTGTAAATATCTGTTAGGCGGACGATTATCTTCACCACGGTGCAGGCTGGGGACAGAGGGCTCGGCAGTGCTGGGTTAACAGTGGGACTCGAGGATCTTAGGGGGCTTTTCCAACCTAAATGATTCTGTTATTCCATGCCATGACGCCAAATGATTCTGTGAGGCCATGGCATTGCTGAGCTGCGTCGATATAGGAAATACAGCAGATGCGGCTCCATGGCAGGTTCGCAGCACCCATCAGAGTGGCAGAGGTGAGCCAGACCAGTTGGGGCAGCCTCTGACCTGCACTCATATTCTGACAGTGACAGGAATCATCAAAGTGCCCATTCCCCATCTATTGATCCCTGGTGCTGACCTTGGCTTTACTGTGTGATGGGAGAGGCTGTGGAAAGCGCTCTCCATCAAGGCTCTTTGCAGCTAGATGCAATGAGTAGAAGAGGGTAAACTCAAAAATAAATTACTTTGAATTTAATGTTCACTTCTTCAATGTTACTTGTTTGCCAGGGCTTTCTGGGGTACACTGGCACCATGCTTGTCTAGGACTGGTTCTTCATTGTACAAGCTGGTTTGGTTATGCCAGCTGTATGATCTGATGACTGCTGATAAGCACAGAATTGTTGAAGTATTCCCCAAAGTCTTTGCTTTGCTGTAAAAATCCTCATCAGCAATTAGATTAGTTGTAGGGAATGAACAATTACTACACAGGGTATTATATTATGTTAAGACAAATTGATGGATTTTATTTAATCATATGGTCCTGGTCACATCTTCACAGTGTTATTCCTGTGGAGAGAAATACATCACTAAACCAGTAGGTACCAGCAAAGAATACTGAAAAATGCTTGATTTAATTAATTAGTGACTAAAAATGAGGCAAATTAACTCTCTGCATTGAAACAAAATGGATTAGGCTTTTGGTTATGTTGGCTGTGCATATCTCCTTGGACGTTCTGGACTTTGGGGAAGTGTATGACCAAATTCCTTGCAAGGACTGTCTTGGCATGGGAGGAAAAATTCAGGTCAAAAGCAAGACCAGTTGATATGCCCACCCTGTGCTCTCTATTGCACCATGGCTCTTGCATCCAAAGTCCTCCAGACATTTAGCTGCATCACACTAAGGGCTCCCAACATTCAGTAAAAGGCTGGAAATCCTTGGCTAAGGTTGCACCAGGCATCAAGAGACAAGAATATCATAGAGGATGATAGACAGGCTTTTTCTGCCTTACTTACATGCTACAAAATGTGTCCCAGTAAACGTGGGGGAGTATCACTGAGTGTCACTGTCTCGTGTCGCCCTAAGACATTTCTGTCTGAAATACAACTGAATTGCTGCCTGGTGGCACAGGTTGGTGTGTTGGGCTGTGTGGAGGGATTAGCACTAGAGGCTGAGCAATTCACCATGAGCTGTTGGCAAGTACCAGGCAAACAGCAGTCAGGAGGCATCTCCCCACGGTTCCCTTTAGCAGTTGTCCAGGGCAGTGCAGGATCCCCATTTCATTACTCAGCTTTTACCTATTTGTGGTGAATTTGGACCAGGCCATCAGCAACAAATATAATCTGCATGGGGTATATGGATGGTTCTTGTGTCTGGGTTTGCAGCTCCATCACTGAGGAATGGCAGGTCTGATCCCATTACCTCTGGTCTTAATTAATAGCGTGGTCAAACCATGCTGTTATCTGACAGCAGGGGAAATACCAACTTAAGAAGTTCTACTGCAGGTGGCACAGGAATTTGTTCCCTGCTGTCTCTCTCAGAGGAGCACTACAGAGGATTAGCTCATATTTAAGAGATGCTGTGTGTAATTATGCTCAGTTCTGCAAACCATCCGTTCCTGTTAGGTCCTCTCTCGTTGTTTCACTTGTTGGCATTTGGTTTGCTGTGTGCCTCTCCTGTTTCCATATGGGATTGAACAGAGAGCACTCGGGGCTCCCTAGGCTGCTGTGATGGACTGGCCCTGGAGGTGTGAGCAGAAGGGATCTGGGTGAAGAAGGCATGATGTGTCTCTGTCTCAGGATGGCACTCAGTGTCTCTTGGTACTGTTATTTCTGAGTATTTTGTGCCATTCCCAAAGACTTTGAAAAAAAAAGAAGAGCAGTTTTCTAGGAAGATGGTGTGTTCAAAACACCGTGTAAAAGGGTAGGTGTCTTATCCTGTGGAAGATCCTCAGCAAAGAGGCATCTCTAATAGCCTCACTCATGTCTCATCCTTCACCTCTGAGCTGACTCTTTCCCTAGCTAAGAGCCAAAAGTTTTGCGTGATGCCTGTAAATGCTCCAGGAATGTAGGGATTAACATGCTGGTTTGGAACAAAGGCCCATCCAAGTGAGGATCTTGAGCAAGGTGCAAACCAGTACCAGATGTTTTTCAAAACGCCTCCACTACGGATATCTTTCACACCTCATTTCTTCCTCACTCCCATCAGCTTCACGGCTGGTCTCATAGCAATCTGTGTTGTGTTTCCAGCAGCTGCTGTCTCCCTTCAAGCAGCTCATGAGGACGGGCTATTGAAGGGTCTCAGCAAACACACAGCCTTCCTCCCTACTCTCAGAGGTGGGAGGTGTCTCATTCATGTCCTGCAGTCAGGGAGAGACAGTTTCTTAGTGCAGAGATTATTTCCTTGCCTACAAGACATTTCTACAGAGACAAAGAAATACCTTGACTTGCAGGGAAATTCTGCAGTTCAGGGAAAGCTTTGAAAACGTCAGTGAGCTCATATTCCAATGAAAAATATTTTAGAAAACAGTTCAGTGTTTTTCCCTTTTCTAAAATGTTGAGGCTATGTCATAGAAATGTAGAAGTGTTTGGGTCAGAATGGAGCTTTAAAAGTCATCCAGTTCAACCCCCTGCCATGGGCAGAGACACCTTTCACCAGACCAGGTTGCTCCAAGCCCTATCCAGCCTGGGCTTGGAGACTTCCAGGGATGGGGCAGCCACAGCTTCTCTGCCCAACCTGGGCCAGGGCCTGCCCACCCTCAGAGTAAAACATGTCTTCCTTCCATCTAGTCTGCATCTCTTCTCTTTTAACTTAAAACCATCATCCTTTTGTTCTATCTCCACAGGCTCTGTTAAGCCTTTTGTTCTTTTTCTCTTTAAGACAGACAAGCCAAGACAAGCTGAAGCAGTTTTCCTAAGGACACATTTCAACTTGCAGCCAAAAAGCAACTTTGAAACCAAGTCTATACTTCTGGCTCCAATGTATTTTAGAAGACAAATACTATGAGTCAAAAATCAACATTTTTCCTTGTAATTAGCATTAACCGACTTATTCTCTCTTTTTTTTAACAATAACCCTTCTGGATGTGGAGAGAAACAGCTGTTTGCCCAACTCTTGCCTCTGGGCCGGCCTGCCCTGAGTGCTGCTGGTCTCCTCCCCGTGACGGCTGTGCTTTTCTCTTCCAGGTGCTCCTTTTCAAAGGTCTCAGCATCCCCATGCTACCTCCTGCCGGCATTTCCACCTGGGTCCCCAGCCTCAGCTCTCTGCCGATTTCACCCTGCCTCACGCTGTGCAGCCCCAGCCGGGGCTGACCCCACACATGGCCCCCGCACACCAGCACAGTGGTCCCCTGCACCAGCCCCTGGCCCCAGTGCCAGCCCTGCCCTTCCAGGACGTCGCTGGACCCTCCTTCCTACCTCAGGCGCTACACCAGCAATACCTCCTCCAGCAGCAGCTCCTCGAGGCACAGCACCGCCGGCTCATGCCCCACCCCAGGTAAGGGGGTCTTGTTCTTCCTGGAGGGTGCTGAGGAGCTACATCAGCCCCACTTCACCTGCAAAGCCTCAGCAGTGCTGGTGGTGTTGGGTTTTCTTCACGAGCTCATCTGTGTGCCCTGAAAATGCATCCACCAGAAGGGGAGGCTGCAGGGCAGGCTGCACCTGAAGGGGTGCCTTTCCCATGGGGATCCCTACTGTGCTCCTCTACTGTGTACCTTTCCCATGGGCATCCCTACTGTGCTCACCTAGTGTGTCCCAAGGTCACCTACTGTTGTCACTCGCAAGAGAATCATGATGCTGTTGCAGTGAACGTGTCCTGCGTGTCAGAGAGTGATAGACTATGAGCATGAGCTACATCCTTGTGGCTGCTGTTTCAAAACCATGCAAGAGCTTGTATCCACCTGTCTCATTGGGTTTTACATATGGAGATCTTGCTCCTCTAGGTCTAGGTAGGCTTTCCATCTCTGAGGGAATGATGCCGTTGACCTGCAGAACATTCTGTCGCTGAAAGCATCCTAAATACAGACTGGGTTGATGAATGGAGAGAGAATTACTGTAACTCAGCAGAGGTGGAAATGGATGCCTGGCCTTGTCCTGACTGTGTTTCTTGAGAGAGGCGTGCTTCTTTTGTAAACATATGGAAGCTGTTTGTGGGTTGCACCCATGGATCAAGAATCAGAGGATGAATCTTTGCAATAATTCTTCATTTGGAAAGAATGATACAGATAGAAAAATATTTCTTTCCATACCCTTTCTGTTTTAAAATTGTGTGTTCTTCTCATCATTGTTTTGTTTTGCATAAGCTGGATTTTAGGTGGATTTAATGATTAGGTAATAATTGGGTAGCAAGTATGTTCAAGGCTGAGGCACCGATGATACAAGTGTTTATCTTTTAGTCATAAACTGAATTCAAATTAAAGCACAGAGCACAACTCCACACAGAATCTGCTTTGGTAAATGCTGTCAGTGTTTTATTTGTAAGCAGGCTGTGGAAAAAGGCAGGAACCTCTTACTCAGGCCCACAGCTTGTCTCTGAAAGCACAGCTGCATCAGAGGAGGATGTCAAAACCCTTAGAGGTGTGAGGCAGGAGGTCCCAGTAATGTGAATATGGGTCATGCCTTTGAAAGTGAGGTCTCTGAACTGTGGGTGTATGAAAAGTTATTTACCTAGCAGTTCCCTTTTCCATTTTCTCTGGTGTTTTTCTGAAGATTTGCTTTGTGATGGCTCCTCTGGTAAGAGAGGACTCAGCAGGGAGAGAAGAGTGTGTCTGCCTGTAATGCAAACCCTGCTTGTGCATTTGCCTTTGTCTCTTTCCAAATGTAGACCTTGATCATGCAGCACATCCTCTTCCCCTAAGTGGTTCAAATAAGCAAAATGAGACTCAGATCCCTAGGAAAACCTTCTTGTATTTTCTACCACTTTCTTTTCCCTGCCTGCAATGGCAGCAGAGCTGAGGGAGAAGGAGCTGGATCCCAGCCTGGCCTGTCCATCAGCCAGAGAAATGTTGGCAAAGGCCAGTGAGAGTAAATTCTGCTTTCAGTCACTCCTGAGTAATCCAGTTATGAATGAGGTTCCCCAGGAGTTTATGGACTGCATGGGGAGACAAGACAACCTGCAGCTTCTTTATGATGACGGATCACGGCTGCAGGGACACATTTTATCTTGTGTGTTGTTTATGGGTCTGACTGTGGAGAGAAAGAAAACCGTACAAACAGCACGAAGCTGCTGAGGAAGAAGTTGTTTGATTTCCTCTTTCTCTCCATGTTGCCACCAAATAGCATCTCCTGTAAAGTGAGCACATGTGGCTGCCAAAGGATGTGAGAGTGGATGTTGGTGGTGACCGTGAGGAAGTGACATGGCCCCGGATTCCTTTTCCCATCCTCCCTGACACCTGCCTGAGCTCTTTTCTCTTGGAGACATACTCACACTGGGGTTTTCCCATGGGTTATTGGCAGGAGGTCAGAGCAGGAGCTGTACATCCCAGTGCCCACCCGTGTCTGACTCTGTTGCTGTTCTCCTCCCCGCAGGCGGGCTCAAGAGCGCATGTCTGTCCAGCCTCACCGCCTGCACCCCAGCTTCGACTTCAGCCACCAACTGCAGACTCCACAACCCATGGGGCCCCAGCCAAGGTATTTAGCAGAAGGCACAGACTGGTAAGTGATCCGCATTTCACCAGTGCCTGGAGTGAGGTGTTTAAAAAGCCCTGGGAAGGATGCAAGGGTTGGGAAATATCATCAGGGATCAATGTTTTCATGAAAGCCAATGCGTCAGCTCAACAGTTACAGTGTGGGGAATGTGCAATGGGAAAACTCACCGCTGAGAGGGCCATGAGTGTGTGCTAAAGCCTCCACGCTTTATACAGAATTATAGAATCATTTGGGATGGAAAAAACCTCTAATATCATCAAATCCAACAATCCCCACAGCACTGCCAAGCCCACCACTAACTTACTTTCCCAAGTGCCACACCCCACATGGCTTTTAAATCCCTCCAGACCTGGTGATTCCACCACTGCCCTGGGCAGCCTATACCAGAGCTTGATAGCTCTTGGGGTAAAAGAATTGTTCCTAATATCTAGTCCAAACATTCCCTGCTACAACTTCAGATCATTTCTTCTTGTTCTGTCCTTTGTTCCTTGGGAGCAGAGCCTGACCCCCATATGGCTCCATCCTCCTGTCAGGGAGTGGTAGAGAGCAAGAAGGTCCCACCTGAGCCTCCTTTTCTCCAGGCTGAGCCCCTCCCCAGCTCCCTCAGCCTGTCCTGGTGCTCCAGCCCCTTTCCTAGCTCTGTTCCCTTCTCTGGTCACACTCCATTATTACTGTCCATAACTCCTCACCTCCAGACACAGAGAGCAGCCAAGCATTAATCTTTCCCAGTGGCATTTCCTGCTGCAGGGCACAGACAGGGTCTTTTTCCTGTAGATAATGTCTCTGCCTGAACTAGACCTTCTGCTGTCCTTCAGGCATCCAAAAAACAGTGGTCATAACTTCTTCTGTGGTCTCAATTAGGGAGCACCATGTTGCTCTGCGATGTAGGGTGATATGAATCAAGATTTGTTAATCACTCTCCCACTACAGTGTTTTAATATCCTGGAAAAGCTTTGCAGGGAATTGATAATTTTATTTTCAGAGCAAGTTTTGAGCTCTCAAACAGTTAACAAGGTATGGTGCCCTACTTGACAGAATGAGAAAATAAAAACATACTTCTGAGTAGCTGCTTGTAAGATGAACAAAGTCCATTCTGTGCACTGACTGGAAAAAATAACACGTGAACCTGTAATTAGAGACAATCGCAATGTATATGCACAGGGAGATTGAAATAAAATGGCATAGGACATCTTAATGATGGCATTTCCTAACATCTGAATGCTTCACTCCACAAATGAAAAGTTCTTTCAACACAGGGTGTTTTTTTTTCCCCTTCAGTGCAATAACACACAGCCTAAAATATGACCATGTTCTTCTGCCATTTTCTTCTCAGGTGTTCCCATTACTGGCATCCCTGTGGGCTGAATGTGGCCAGGATGACACGGTTCTGCTCAGTTTTCAAAGCAGTTCATGTACCATCTGGATAGAGCCATTCTTTCAGTGCAGAGTGTTTAATTATAATCATTAGAAGAATCTGATAAAGCATCACTTTATGTTCCCTCCTCCTCCCTCCTTTTCCCTGCTGTGTTGCTCCTTAACCTTATAAAACCTAAGGAGTGGGAATGACAGAAATCATACACTGTGTGTGTATGTTTGGGTGACTCATTTTCCCTGGGGGAACATGTCACTTTGCCCAGTGACAGATATAAAAACTTCCCTCTAATGTGTTACCCCTGGATGAGCTGCAGCAGCATTTTCTCAGAAGCAGGAGGTGGTGGGCACTGCCATGGGAAGTGGGGATGGAAGGAAGATCTTAAGGGGAGCAGTCATGCCAGGGAGCCCAGCCTCACTTAAAATCTTCAGGTGAAGAATAAACAAACTCCCATTTGGTTCCTTCAGTCATCTCCTGCACACACACGCAGTGACGACCATCCAACCTGTTATCTGGAGTCTTATCCGTCACTTTTGGTTGTTGGCAGCCCATGTACCATAAGCATCACAGCTCTTGAACCTCTCATCTGAGCATCAAGATGTTGTACAGTCATCCATGTAGCACAGGCTAGAAAGAAACAGTTATTTCTGGTTTTCTTCAGCTAATGTACTCTGCTTAGTCATCCCCAGAACCTGGGAAAACATAGTTCCATGCAGATTTCTCTTTTGGACCCATCTGTACATCCAGACCATCACTTCAGTTACCTCAGCAGCTGATTTTAAGTCTCTAGATGCACAAACAGTTCAGCAGTACTGCTGTTGCAATTACTTGTGCGAGTCAATAATGGCCACTCACCTTTGAGAGGTCTCTTCAGTCCTTGATCTAATAGCACTCCATGGATTGCCACATCTATTTTGTAGACAGGGAATATGGGTAGTGATCAAGGTCATGCAGCAAGAAAATGACAGCGAAGGCTGGGAATGGACCCAAAGCCTCCTGGTTTCCAGCTGAGCTTTCCATCCACCTAAACCAGTCTTAAACAATTGGATAAATACCCAAAACTGTGACATGGGAGCTGGAAAATGCCCAGTCCTGTGAATTCTCACCTTGGTTGTGCTCCTACCAGTTGCCTGATATGTTTTATCCTCTGCCAGGTTTTATCTGTCTGGCACAGGGCCAGCAAAGGTAGTCCCTCTCCATGTCTCAAGTTACAATCAGGCAACCATGGAATATCCTGAGCTGGAAGGGACCCACAAGGACCATCAAGTACACCTTGGTGCAGGGTGTCTTATTAGGGGGTTCAGGAGCACTGGTGCTGCTGCCTGCTGCACAGGCTGTTCTGGATGAAGGATTTCTACATTTACTGTCCCTTCACGTCCGCTACCTTCTGCGGGGTGAAAGCAGTCTCACAGCTGCTGGAGAACATGACTGGGTTGCTCCTAACAAGCCATGGTGCACACTGCTGCCGTCCTCCACACAGGGGAGGAGAAGTTCGAGGCTGAGACTGGAAGCCACCCCTGTGCTCTAATTAGCTTTGCTTTGGCAAATGCAAACACAATGGTTATTAGACCGCTGGATTTTGTAATTATGATAAAGTGAATGATGTTCAAAGAACTTGTTTGCCGAGAGACTCTTTGGCTGGAGAGAATAGGGATCAGCTAATTGGATTACAGATGGAGATGCTGCGCTAGATCTCCTCCTGCCCCCTCCATGTGGCATGGCGATAGGTTTGCAATTTATCTCTGTGTGATGGATTGGGCAAAGCTGTGACATTTGATGGGATCTTGGCCATGCCAGGTCCTGGGATTGAGCTGGGTTGTTTTTCTGGAGGGTAAAAGTGCTCAGATTCACCAGGCTGAACTCCACCTCTGCTCGTCTGGGCCAGGTTGCCTGCAGGCAAGTGAGACCATCAGGGATGTCCTGCTCCATTGGTGTTGGCCTGCTAGTTGAGTGACACACTTTCCTGCAGCAGTCCCATCCAGACACTACCTAAAACCTCTATATTTTCTGCAGAAACTGCAGTTCTGAGGTTCACAGAGCCATACAATCCCAGAATGGTTTGGGTTGGAAGGGACTTTAAAGATCATCAAGTTCCATGCCCCTCTCATGGGCAAGGACAGCTTCCACTATCTCAGGTTGCTCCAAACCCCATCCAACCCAGCCTTGGACACTTGCAGGGATGGAACAACCACAGTTTATCTGGGCAACCTGGGCCAGGGCCTTCCCACCTTCACTCCTCACACCCTCACCATCCTGATGTTGGATTCAGTTGGGGTGCAGTCTGCTTTGACTCCCCAAGTTCTACCATGGCCTGGGCTGGGAGACCTCCAAGGAGAGCACAGGCACATCAAAAAGCCCCTAGACAGTGTCTAGCTAGCTCCTAAAAACTACCCAGAATTGTTCATTAGTGTGGCGTTTGACTAATTACAAATATTCCTGCAAAATATTAAAGGCAAAGTGTAATAGTGGCAGCACAGGGAACACCTGGTCTAACCAGGTTGGGTTACTGAGCCAGGGTATCATTTTGGGCCACCAAAACACCGTTCCTCTTAAATTAGCCGGCTGCATCTGTGCAGATCTTGACCCTGACTGACACAAATGCTGACTGACATAAAACCAACACCTCACTCCTTCATGCTGGCCTGGTGGGTGATTGCCCAAACTGGAGGAAACTCCCTTCCAAGCAGTAGCATCTCCCCAGGCTGAGGACCCCACAGCAGCCCAGAGCCCAGCAGAGAGGGTGCTCTGTGAGATTGGTCTGGTTTGCTGTAGTCCATGAATAAATCCATGCATTCAGAGCCATATTTCCACCCTCATGCCTGCAGGGACCTCAGCGTGGATGCAGGACTGACTCACGCCCAGTTCCAGGTCCGGCCAGTCCCTCAGCCATATCAGCATTACTTAGCTACGCCTCGGATGCACCATTTCCCCAGAAGCACATCCTCAACGCAGATGGTAAGTGAAACGCTTTTACTGAGAAATGTTTTATGCATTGTCTGCCAGAAGGCAGTCAAAATAAAGGCTGCTATCTTTCTATCACCTGTCTTCTGCGAATCCCACTTATCTCCGGCTGTGGGAGGGAGTGTCTGAAAGGATAATGTTGCATCACTGCACTGGATTAGAGAAAGAAAAGAAAAGCTCAGCTGTTCTGGAAGGATTTGGTCCATCATGTGCAGCACCACAGTTCACAAGCTGGTCTGCAAAACCTGGGCAGGTTGTGAGAGACTCAGCAGTTATTATCAATAATATTTTTACTACTGGAACAAACTGTGGGGTTACAGGAGGTTTTTTTATGGAGAAAGATGGGCAGTGGGTGACCCCTGAGGTCCACCCCTCATCCTGTTGTTGTTCTCTACACCAGCTTTGGTGGCATCTGTAAAGGTTTTGCATGACCACTTGCACAGTGGGGGTAGGTTTGATGGGGAGACAGGCTCACTGGGGTAATTTGTTACCCCCTCTCCTAGCAGGGTGCTGTATTTGGAGCTGAGCCATGCCAAGCACTGTTAATCCTTAAAGCACCCTCAGGAATCCCACGAGAGTGTTTTTTCTCATGAATGTAGTCAAACCCTCTCACTTGTGTGCTATAGTGATTCTTAAAAAAAAAATAAAATCAAAGCTTGGATGAAGACAAATCCACCCATTTAAATATAATGAAATTTCTTTTAAAGCTAATCCGTGCTGAGAGTTTGGAACTGCAACGTTATGGATGCTACAGGAATTATTTCAACAGACACTTTATTCAGAAGAAATGCATGTTCTTAGATAATTCATAGGAGATCTATTTAATAAAACCACATTTTTTTATTATTAAAAGGCTTCCACTGGTGAAAGTGTCAATCTGCTCTTTCAATTTTAATTTTTAAAGCACTGGATTTACATCATGGTACACAAGGGTTTTCTGTGGGTAAGTACAGGTAGCTTTATCTCTCTCCCTCACTTCTTGCGCAGGTTGTTCATGAAATCAGAAACTACCCTTACCCTCAGCTTCAGTTGCTTGCTCTTCAGGGACTGAACCCAAGCAGGCACACATCCGCTGTGCGGGAGAGCTATGAGGTACGTATGCCTTGAGGACTGGAATTATTGATTTTTGAAGTGCTGGGAATCTATGCAAGCTCTGGTATAAACTTCTAAGGCTGTTTTGTCCCCTGGAAATTGCATTGAGCCATTCAGCAATCTTAGTAATAACGGGGAGGTGAAGGGGTTGAGTGGGTTTGGCTAAAGATGGTTTACCCCAAGGTGCCTGGGTCTGGCTTGGGTTGACTCTGGCTCCTCTCATGTCTGTGAACAAAGTGCTCCAATTCTATGGGGTTTTGTTTCCCAGCCTGTCAGATGGAGCTCAAATTCCACCCTACTTTGTGAAATATGGGATATGCAACTCTGTGCCTTGAGCTCTTAGTTATTAACCCAAGTGCCAGGGCTCAGATCTATCATTAAAGCATGACTGATTTGAGTTTGGTGGACATTTCCACAGAGGAAAGGACAGGAGGGAGCCTTGGTCACCAGCGGGTAGGGTTGTGTGGTGGGACCTCATGCCTTGGGAGCAATGAGGATGACACTTTCCTGATGTTCCTGTGCTGCAGGAGCTGCTGCAGCTGGAGGACAGGCTGGGCAGTGTGAGCCGGGGCGCAGTCCAGAACACCATTGAGAGGTTCACCTTCCCCCACAAGTACAAGAAGGTGAGTGCCCCGAAAACACGGCATGACTGCCAGTCCCTCTCCACTGGCCAAGGGCTGTGGGCATGGAGCAGACAGAAGGAAGGACTTTGGTGGGTCTCACTCCTCAGGGTTGGCGAACTGGAGCCATCACTCAAAACTTTCCCCAAAGCAGGGGAGGAATGTAAAATCCAGAACTGGTTCTTGAATATCTTGCGGGGGCTCCTGGGCCGAAGCGGTGGCGTAGCTCAGCTGGCTGTTTCTCACTTCTAGGCTAGGAAGCTGCGGGCCAAATTTTCAAAAGGGTCTCAACCTTCTCCCACCCAGCGGGTGCAATTTCCCCCCTGTCCGCACCTGGTAAGAAAGTGCACACCTCCAAGGGGGCTTCGTGCATGCAAACCCACCCTGTTCTGCATGCAAGCGGCGCTGCCCGCGCGCCCTGATGTGAGTGAGGGTGGCGGCTCCGTGGCGTGGGGGACCTTGTCCTCCCCTCCCTTCACTAGGGTTGTCTCCTCCGTTGGAGCTGATCTCCCCTCCTGTAAGGAAATGGGTGGCATACCTTTGGGCTGTGCTAAGTAGAAAAGGGGAGAAAAATATGCTTGTTTGGGTAGTAATTCTGTTCCTGGCTGGGCAGTAACGTTGTAGGAATCTTGCATCCCCCAGGCTGGAAGTGAGTTAACTCCTGCTGCACTTATCTCTGACTGCATCTCCAGTGGATCCAGGAAAACAGTGTTAGTAGGAGTGGAAAGTATGTGGGGAAAGAGAAAAAGCTAAGCACTGCCCTGTGGTGCAGCATGGGTATGGGCTGCTGGCCAGGCTGGCGTGGGGCACAGTGGTTGCCTTTCCTGGGAGTGGTGGCCCCCACATGCTTTGAGGTCTCCAGGAGAATCTTCCAGCAAAGGAGACCATGGGGCCATCCCCACTGCAAGGAAGTGGCAGGGGTCTGTATTAGGGCAGCAGAGAACAGGCTGCTCCTTGGGACGCTACCACCAGCCTCGCCTGCCACTGGCCCCAGGAGGAGACATCCAGCCAGCAGCATGTTGGTGGCACCCTCATCTCACTGGCTGTTTTGGCTGGGCTGGCTTCCCCAAGCTGGAGAATCTGGCTGATAGAAAAAGCTCCTATTATTTGCCTTCCTGCAACTACCCAGGCTTGGGAGAGCATTAGAAAGTCAAGGCCTAACCAAATGATGTCTTTAACCTTGCTGCAGAGAAGACCACAGGAAGGCAAAGCTGAGCAAGACGATGGAGAAGAGTCAGACACCGATGAGAAATGCACAATCTGTCTTTCGATGCTTGAAGATGGAGAAGATGTCAGGTACAATCCTCTTGTCTGCTTTTCTGCCTCTTGATGCCATCTGAGTTGTGTTTATTTGGATTAATGCCACTGTTTACTTGTGAGATTTTCCCTGTTCTTGTCCTGAGAAACTCACTTGGGTTGTTGCAGGATCTGAGAAACCAAATACTACTTAGATGAACATTGGTGTGGGCCGTAGGTAGGAAGAGCTCTGCAGCAGCAGGAGGACCAAGGTTTTTTTGTGGTTTCTCCTGCATTTGGACCACCTGCATCAAGGCTGTGCCAGTGGGCCAGATGGCAGTGTCAGAGAGGGATGGGTCCCAGGCCTCAACCAGCCATCTGGAGCTTGCAGTCATCAACATCTGAGCTTGACAGATGACCAAAGTATGATAAAAGGCAACATGAGTGAGAAGTCCAGGAGATTTGGGCTTGTGTCCAGGATGGAGCTGCTTTATTGTAGAATAAGTAAGATTACTCTGCCCACGTGGTCACAGGGAACCTTCCTGAGCCAACAGCAGAACCCCAGTTATTCCTGGCAGATGTCCCAGAGAATGGGACAAGCAATTGCGAGGGGCAGAACTGGCATGGCTGAAGGAACTGCAGGTGAGAAGTACCTGGTCCTGCTTCTCGCCCCTTCATTACCTTAAAACCTCAAGAAAAGCTCTAATCCTCTTGCTGTGGGTTCTTGTGGTTCAAGGTCCCTCTGTGTCACAAGGTCAGATGAGGACAAAGGGAATGCAGGTAAAAAGCAACCGCATTCCCTGGGGGCACACCAGACACCAGGTAGGAATGGTGGGGACCCACCTAACTGCTAGTGAGTCACAACAATGAAGAACCAAGAGGCTTTGGAGTATAGCCTTATTCCTGAAAGATTAAAAAACAGCCTCCAGGGTAATTAATAACTGGAACAATTCAACTTCAGATGGTTTGGGGATTTCTTATAGACCAAGAAGGACACCATCTCCAACCTGTGAGCTGAGATGGCTGGGAAAGGCTTCAGGACCTCGGCAACACTGGTGTCACCATACCAGTGCTTTCCCATTTGTTTTCCTTTTCTTCTTGGACCTCCCCCATCCTAACAGGGTGGTACTTTTCTCTCTCTGCAGGCGGTTGCCCTGTATGCATCTCTTCCACCAAGTGTGTGTGGACCAGTGGCTGGCCACCAGCAAGAAGTGCCCGATCTGCAGGGTGGACATTGAAACACAGCTCGGCTCGGACAGTTGAAAGGACTGGCTGGACACACCATTTTCCTTACCAGGTCATATGACCATAAACCCTTGCAGCAAAATTTTTGCCTTCTGAGCCATCTGATTGAGAGGGAAAGTCTGCAGGCACGCTAGTGAGGAGGAGGAGGTACAATATCTAGCAGTAGGAGATATTGCACATATGCAGGATACAGGCCCAGTGAAAGGGAGCTGGCATTCCCGGAGCTCAGAGACCCCTGCAGAAGATTTAGTGTTGAACATGAAGGAACTTAGTTATGGTAGCCTGGCCTGTCAATCCTGCACTTCATGGGGATTGTATATATACCTCTCGAATATGTAGAAACATGTTAGGGGTCCTTTAGCTATTTCTATGGATGGCAGCTGGAGCATGTTAGCTTAAGAAATGTTGTGTTTGATGCCCTACTCATCTTGTGGTGGACATGTTGCTGTTACCTATTTTGCACCAAATATTTTTTCATAGATTCCTTATTTTGGTGCCTGATTAATACATTGCAGAGGGGGAATAAAGAGGTCAAGCTTCCCCACCCTTGGGGTAGGGGGAGAGCAGAAAAAGCAAAATCCTGTTTACAGTCAGAAGGGTTTGCGCTCTTTGCCTCAGCCGCGTGTGCTTCTTTCCCTTGCATTTACAGTGTGTTGCAAATTTAGAGAAGCTTATAAAAAGTAAAAATTGGGGATAAAATGAACGAAGCAGTAGGGGGAAGCTTCGTTCCTGCTTGTCTGCTGGTGCTGGACACTTTCTGTAGGGGCATAATATTGGGCTAGATGCTGTTTCTTTGCTTTCTGTATCTTTAACAAAGTAGTTTGTCATATCAAAATCCAAGGAAGATCTGTCTATATGATTGCCATTGTCCGTGATGCTTTCTCCTGTGAGCTGTGTGACTGGTTGGCTTCACCAGCACTGCTCCAAAATGATGGTTACTGGAGTTTGTGCCTACAGCTGTGCTTTGGGGTGTAATAACACCAGAGAGGTGCTGAAAGGTGTGAAGTGCCAACTCTTCTCCCACGCAAAAGCATCTCTGATAACAGAATGGAAGAAAACTCAATGCTCATGAGGCACTGCTGAGACCATGAGCACTGGGGCGTGGGAGGGGAAGGGCGGTGGAAGTGGGCTTGCTGCTTTTCAGGGGCTTGCTGCTGGGTTGTGACCTGCCTCAAAGAATGTGCACCCACACCCACACGAGCTTGTGTACATGTTCCAGGCCGTATCCACATGGAGTAATCACTGGTTGTTACAATGCAACTTAATCACATTAACACTCAAAACAGAATGAAGAGGTAATACCAAAAGGAGTGAGCTGTTGTTATCCACCACGCTCCCCATGAAAAAAACCACCTCAGCATGCCAACAACAGGGAGCAAGTAGAAAACCCTCCGGAAAACCGACATTCACAACCAGAATGTTATTTTTCTTTTTTTTTTTTATACCAGGGGAGCAAAAGAGCTGCAGAGGAGCAGCAGGGGAATTAGTCAGGAACATTATGTATTGAAAATTCTGATGTGGTGGGAATGATTTCTGGCTCCCCTGAGCATCTGTTTTGCTGGAGCCAACTGATGCTCTCCAAGTGGAATCAATCATGAGCTACCATCTGAGAAATCGGAAGATTCCCATGAGCTGTAACTGGAAAACACCAACCTCAGAGGCACCACAGGGATTTTTATTTCTTTTTTTCCCAGTGGGAGAGGGGAGAGAAAAAGGGAATCCTCATGGGCACGAGTGTGCAGCAGCCACTCTCTTCACGTGCCCATGCAGGTAGGAGGGAGGGAATGGGGACAGCTGGGGACAGTTGGGGACATATGGGGAAAACATAGGGAAGAAAATTACTGGTTATGAGGGTGGTGGGTCCCTGGCACAGGCTGGGCAGAGAAACTGTGGCTGCTCCATCCCTGGAAACATTCAAGGTCATGTTGGACAGGACTTGAAGCAACCTGGTCCGGTGGGAGGTGTCACTGCCCGTGGCTGGGAGTTGGAACTGGACGACCTTTTAAGGTCCCTTCCAACCCAAACCATTCCATGATTTTATGATGCATTTGCCACCCAGCACAAGCAACAGCTTCTTGGGGGATGTGGTGGTGCCAGTCCTGGCGTCCATGGGTCAAGGCGTGGTCCATCCTTGGGGCTGGCTCCAGCAGCAGCAGAGTAAAGCAGCATTACTAATGATACTATTTTATACAAGGCTTTGCTGGTAAAATACACTGTAAGGAGGTCTGGTTTGTTCTGGCATGAGCTGGGGGTGAAGCAGGGAGAAGGAGCAGAGTGATTGGGACTCTGGCTGGGCGGGGAGGGAGGGAATGAGGAGTGCTTCTGAACCGCATGTTTTCTTAAAGCCTGTGAGAAAGTGTTATTATTTGCCTAATAAACAAGCACAGTTTTTTTAAAAAAAATTTGAACAAACTAACAAAAAAACGCACCAATCTTTGGTGAAGAAAAGCACCAAACTCCCATGGTCTCGTGTGAGTGACTGATCCCAAGGTGTGTGCGAATTTACAGCATCTGGAGTTGTATTGGTGTGTCAGGTTCCTTTGCATTTAAATAATTTGTACGAGTAGCTTGCGATCATAGGTGAGTTTAAAAAACAAGACAAAACAAACAACAACAACAACAAAAATCTCTAGAAACAAAACATTGATAGTTTACAGGGTTTTGTGAGTTTAAATGCCTTATATTTAACAATCATAATTTATGACTAACTTGTAGATATTGTGTGTTCTTATTTAATTATTTTTATAGTTGTTTTTTTGCATTTTTAATTATAATTTATTTATTTAGAAATTACTACTAATTTTTTTTATTACTCCTATTACCTCATTTTTGCATTGTTTCTGGGAATGGAATGCTTTGCATGCATCGGTACTTAAAAAAAAAATTAAACAGGGGATGTGGGGGGTAATGCTTATCTTGTCAAAAACAAAAAAAAAAAAAGAGAAAAAAATCAGGGTGTGTGATTACAAACTGTATTACTGTGGTGCTGTTACCTTGGATACATTCCATAAAAATGCAAACCTTTGATTCTGTATGCTGTGACATAGTGGAAAACTGCAATATAGTGACTGTGTTTAGCACATATATATGAATATTATTTGCACTCATAATCAAACTCTGGTGATCCTTTCACTTGCGCCCTTGCGCATTGAAGGTGGTTTAACAACGCTCTGCAAAGCCAAACTCTTTTGGCTGGTTCCTGGCCCAGCCCTGTCCCCGACGCTGCTGGTGATGCTGCTGCTCTTGCTGCATGTGCAACCCTGCAATGACACCCAGCAGGCCCCCACTACAAGGCTGTGCTCGGGGCAGTGCCCTGCGCCCTTTGGTGAGAGACTCTGCAAGCTGCTTGAAAAGCCCGAGGGGGAAGCCCGGGTGTGGTGGCTCTGCCCAGGTTTTGGCGCCCCATCAGTGCTCAGTTTGGCTCTTCTCACCCTCTGTGTGTGCACCCAGCTGCGGTGAAGGAGGCAATAGGTTAAGCCTGAACTTGGAGGCAACAAAAGTGAGGAACTCACTGCAGATTTTAAGGGTTGACCTCTTTACTAAGAGGCTAATAAGGCACCTGGCACAGGTTGCCCAGAGAAGCTGTGGATGGCCCATCCCTGGAAGTGTCCAAGGCCAGGTTGGATGGGGCTTGGAGCAGTCTGGGATAGTGCAAGGTGTCTCTGCCCATGGCAGGAGGGTGGAACAAGATGAGCTTTAATGTCCCTTCCAGCCCAAACTGTTCTGGAATTCTGTAATGCCATGTCTAGCTGAGGGGGGCTGGGACAGATATGGGATCAGTTTGGCACTCCTTTGCAATGCCTGTCATGGGCATTTGCTGTATCCCATCTCTGAGATAGGCATGCAAGCAGAAGTCCTTAACGCTGATCTCTTCTTGGCTGGTTGGTTTCATCCCTTTTGTAAAAGGAGAAACCTCCACTTAGAGCTTTTTAATCCACTGTAGAGCTGAGATCTGCACCAGAGCCCCTGAGAAGATGGTCAGTCCCAGACTGACACGGCCAAGCATCCATATCCCCATCCTGCCACAGCCACACTGCTCTTGCAATGCACTGCCCTTTCCCAAAGTCTCCTTAATATCAAGTGTTCCAGCTTTGCAAGAAGGTGAGAGTACTTTTGAGAACATTCTAAGCTTTAAGCCATAGCCACGCTTGGTCAGTGTAGACACGCAGCCTTGTATGAACAGAAGTGGGGTTTGATGCATGTGCTCAGCCAGTAGCCACAACTCCCCAACCAAAAAGGCTTTGGATGCAATTCTGTTTTGGGTTAGAAAGGCACAAAATCACTGTACCTTAATTTTTTCTCTCTGTCCCTTCAGGGTGCTGCTCTGCTGTGTTGACTTTGCCTTACCCCAGGTTTCAAACCTGTCTGTGTTTTTTACCTTGCTGCTCTGTAACACTCCTCCCCTGTAGCCTGGAGCTGTGATTTTGAGTTGCGTGGGGACAGGGGGGTTCGTTGTTGTCCCCCCCCAAAATCACTGTAAAAGGGATAAGTAATACATGGAGCAAGGAAACAAAACCCATCTCCTTTAATGGCCTGGGCAGGTGAAAGGATCACCCACATTTTTGTATTCCTACTGCTGTTCTGTTGTGCTGTGCAACATTTTGGTACATAGACTATTTTATAGAAGAAAGCTAGAAAAATATTTATTATTAATATTAAAGCAATAGTGCATTGAAGAAATGGAAAGACATTAGAAATTGTGTAAATGCTTAGATTCACTTTTGGTGGATTTTTTGTACTTTATTTATAACTAATAAAACAAACTGCATTGCTAACTATAAACCTGTGCCATGCAGAAATCACCTGGCAGGGCAATCACGTGGTCTTTATTTATTGCTCATAGCTGGTTTTTTTGGGTCGGAGTAAATTTTTCTTCCACTGCTTATGCCTTTGTACTTTGATGTGCAGAAGAACCCACTGCTGGGGTATAAAGTACTGTGCCCATCTGTTTTGCAGAGGCTGCTGGTGGTTGAGCTCCATGGCGGAGGCGAGGTGAGGCTCTCCACACTAGGCACACCACTATGAGTGATGTTCTGTGGCACCAGTTTAGTGATCAGCTGCCAAAATAATTTTCTAGAATTTCTGAAAAATGCCTGTTAAAAAGAGATTTCTCCTCTAAACACATCCCATGGTGCCTGTAGGGTACCTCTAGCAAGTCCTGTAGATGTATCACAAGGTTCTCCATTCTCCTGGTGGAGAAGCATCTCCTTCTGTGTGGGTCTCCTGTTTAATAACTAAAGAAGGAGAAACTATTTGGAAGAAAAAAAAAAAAAACCACTCCAAATGAATAGCAGTACATTTGAGGGTATTTCCAATTCTTTTGTTACTTCTTGGAGAATCCAATAGGTCATACACCCAGTTTTGCAGCCTGCACAGTTAATTTCACAGGTCCTCCTGTGCTTTTATTCTCTCCCACAAGGAATGGTGCCAGTCTCAGGTCCTGCCCACTCTTGATTCAGCTGTTCCTCCTGAAAAGCTGAGACCAGTCCCCAGCTTTGACTATGTGATTAGGCTAAATAAGCCTTGGAGACAGGCACCTGCTGATCACAGAGATTTGGTTTCTGTAGTCAAAGGGAATCGCCGGCAAGTCCAGCACCCAGCAAAAGCTGCATAAGGGATGAACCATGCTCAGGCAATACAAAGCTCTAGCTACAAGAAGGCTTTAGAAATTCAGAAAACAGGTTAAAAATTACCTGCTGCTCTGCCTGGGGAAAAATCTCGCTTTGCCACTGAGATTTTGCTGATGTCCTTCGGAAGGGTGACTGCGCTGAGAGAGCTGCTGGAGGTAGCAATTGTTTTTGTTTCAAAACTGGAGCAGCAAACACACCACTGCGATCTGATAACAGCCCTGCTGAGCACACCGAGCAGCTACCAGTGCCTGTGCTGGGGAGGGAGAGGGGCTGTGCCCATCAAGGTGTAACAGCAGGGACCGAGATGCAACATCTTTATTCACAGACAGCATCTGCTGCCCAGGGTTGGGAAGCCTAGCCCTTATTTGTGTTTTGTAGTATCTAAATCTGCAGCTGGCTAACAGGTAGCAGCTCAGAGCTGTACATCCCCATTAATAAATATATTTATTCTCTTTGGGTGTGTTGTTTTGTTTTGTTTTGTTTTGTTTTATTTGTTTGGTTTTAGCTCTTTTCAATTTTAAAATGGACCTCTACACATAAGGATGGGGCAGCAAAGAGTATAAGATGTTCTCTAAATACAGAGTATAAGATACTTCACATCCCTCAGTCATTCTGCCTTCATGAATGTAAGGCTGATGCTATGAAAAATGTTTAACAATAATTTCATAGGGCTTTGCAAAGAATTCTCTGTGTCCTGCAGCAAGAGGCAACCAGTCCTTCAGCATGCAACACTGCAAAGGGCTCCTTGCTTATGCTTGTTTTCACTGGCAGCACCCAAATGCTTAGTAAACATAAATTTAGTAAACATAGAATGTCATCAGCCTCCCAAAATGATGGAGAACACAGAGAAAATGGGACAGCCTCGTTTTGAAGACTCATGCTGATTGCCACCATCCTTGTCCTCTGCTCTTGTTCCCATCTGCATTAATGTTTTTTTGGTGAATGTCTGTGCATTAAAGCCTTACCAATTAAAAAATAAATAGATAAAAAATAAGAGAGGTTGATGGTGGGAGCAGGAGCTGTGCATCTGCCCCCACAGGCAGAGATTGCTTGAGCCCTGCAAGAGGCACAGAACTAGGAAAATTTTGGCTTTTCTCCTCGCTGGCTCTCCAGTTGACCAAGAATGTGTTGAATTTAGCAGCTTAATGCAAATCCAGCCCTTGGAAAAACTCCACTCTTGCCTTATTACTTCTGCAGCACTGGCTGTTGTAGCAACAGAAGGATTCCCCAGAGCCAGGGTGGAGTTGAGCTTTCCACTAACAAGGGGCCTGTTTGGAGTCTTTGGAAGAAAAAACTGGAGCTGTTTCATGCTTTGCCAAGGCTGCCTTCTTGAGAGGCAGTGGGGTTGCTGACCCATTATTAGCAAACTCTCCCTTGGCCCTTTTCAGGACAGCTTTGCCTGGAGCTTTTGTGTTGGATGTGCCTGTTCAGGGTTGGCAGGTAGTTTTCATGGCAACCCAGGTACCTGCAAACCCATCTCCCACCTACACAATGACTTGGTGACCCTGAAGATGTTCATCCCTACTTCAGCAGGATTTCAATCCATGGTTCTAGCTGCTTGATGTATGGGATTCCTCCCAGATGTAAGCACATCTCATATGCGAGGTAAGGATTTATATTTACTTCTTGCCCCATGAAGGATTGGTGTGTGGGTCAGAAGCTGTCTCTGTGCTCCCAAGGACTGGAATAGAATCATCACAGAATCACAGAATGGTTTGGGCTGGAAGGGACCTTAAAATCCAGTTCCACCCCCCCTGCCATAAGTAGGTACACCTTCCACTAGAAGAGGTTGCTCCAAATCCCATCCAACCTGGCCTTAAACACTTCCATGGAAGCTTGTGTCAGTGTAATGAATTTGCGCAGGGGACAGCAGGGATCAAATTGCTACAGTGATGCTCTAAGATCAGCTTCCCCACAACTCTGTACCAAGTGGGGACTGAATGGAGCCAACTGGAAATGCTGGAACTGCAGCATTTTAATGGGACAAACTGCCCTTTCACTGCATCACACATTTATCTAAAAATGAACCAAACCTATTGACAAGGAGGATTTTTTCATAGCCCTGGTTAGACAGGGGTGGGAGGGAATGCAGAGCAATCAAAAACTTGACCCTAATTTTGCTTCAAACACCCACTGAGGAGCTGCAGTGATGCTGCACAAGAGCTGCAAAACCAGATGCCACAGACTCCACTCATGGGACACCCTGGATATCCAGGGAGCCTGAGCCCCATCCCAGCAGGGTCCCAGGGACGCAATACACCTACTGGCCTCAGCACTCACCTTCAGCCCTCCTGAGGTTTGTTCTGCTCCTCCTGTAAGCTCCCAGCTCCCTGCTCAGAGCTTGGTAGCACCCGTCTGCAGTGAGGAGGGAGAACACAGCCAGTGAAGGCTGCTATTATTCTTCCTCTCAGCAAGTAGTTGATCACTGATGAGGTTGATTACTGGGCTCATTTAAGCAACTTGCTCTGCTCCAAAACCATCAGTTACCATAAAGGTTCCTAAAATGAATTAGTCTGAGCTATTATTTGTGAGCTGGCACAAGCAGCCATGAATAATCTCAAGTCTCTCAGTGGTGCCTGTCATGCAAAATAGAAATGCAGAACTTCCCTGAAAGGGCCCTGGTGGGATGCAGCAGCTTTCAAATAGCCATGATCAATTAACAGCACCTTCAAGGTGCCTGTAACTCCTGGCTCAGCATCACCAGCCTTTGCTGGGGCCTCATTTGCCCATGAGCAGTCAGGGATTCAGCAGTGGGATGATCCTTCCTCGTGGCCAGGCAGATTCAGGTCATGTCCCAGCAAAAGCATCACCCCCAGTGCAGGGACTGATGGGATAGGTGGGCTTGGTGGGTTTAACCCACTCGTGATGCATTAGATCCCTATTCATAAGAAGCGCTGGTTTAAAACCGGCTTCTGGAAGGGGGAACGTCCTCTCCATGAATGGGCCAGAAGGAAGATTTTCTCATGGCAGCTCAGACACCTCCTTTTCTCTTCCAAGGGATATATCCCCTGCTGCTTTGGTTCCTGGGGAGGGAGAGGGCTCCAGAAGGAATGATTTATGAACAGGCATTTTCTATTGGTACATATAGAAATGTGAGTATCTGGGAAGAGATCGTTAACAGGAGCACTAAGCTGTTATTGCCTCCAGGAAATCCCTTCACCACAGAAAAAGACAAAATAGCACTCCTTATTAAGGGGGGGGGGGGGGGGGAAGAGGGGAGGGGAGAAAGAAAATGATTGGCAG
>JAWWEU010000091.1:69931184-69942557 GCA_035583155.1 Acropternis orthonyx
ATACACATTTTAGCTGGCAATATATTTGAAAATCTGCAAGTCCATGTTGATTTCTTGCTGCTATTAAAAGGACATCTGAACCAACCTTGCAACTGCAGAGACGCCTGTTTGCTAACCTAAAACTGTCGTGAGTGTTTTTCAGTAGTCTTTTCCATACCTGCATGTAAACTGCAGATCCAAGGAATAAGTGTTTTGGCAAAGTAATCAGGTGAAAGCAACTCCCTCACTGCATTCAGCACCAGCTATAAAACACTATATTACAGAGTTTAATCAACTAAATTGCTCTGTGTTATGGGAGTGATAAATCCGAGCTCAAAGCTTGGAGTGCCTGAGAATAAACAATCATGTTAGGTGGATGGTTGTATTTCCCATATTTCACAGCAGACAGAAGCTACAATAAGATTTCTTTTCTTTCTCTCTCTCTCTTTGTTTTTTTTTTTTTTCTTCTTTTTCATAATGAAAATAAGGAGGCAAACTTCCACAGGGAAAGTTTCATCCACAGATAGCATCTTTTACTAATATGGCATAAAATGCAGCCTTCCTCATCTGCTGCAACTTGAATTAGTCGAGATGATGGCCAGGACACATCCATACTGACTTAAAACCCCACCCCAGCTGTAAGTCAGCTGCCTCAGTACAAGCAGGTAATGACTGAGTAGTCCTGCTGCCATTCCTTCTTAGACTTTGATAAATATTACTGCCCAAACAGCCTTGTTAAGAGTGACCCAGGTCAGCCTGTGGGAGCTGTTGAACTTCCTCTTTGGGCTGCAGCAGCAAGGGCCGGCTGTCAGAGAGCAAGCCATTGCTAATGCAATATAATCTCTTCTACATGAAGGTGGGATGGGATGGGATGTCACCACAGTAGTGTCAGTGATGCATTTGTTACAAGATACTCCTTGGTGCCTGAATGACAACACAAATGACTGTGACAGTAGCACTGAGCACTGCTCTGCTGTTTATGACACCAGTCAGGGCATCCAGCAGCAGGGAAATATCAGAATCTCGCTCAGCAGGGCACTGCACACTCATGGCTGATGTAGTGATCTTAATAAAGACAGACACAGATCCTTATTTCTGTCTTCTAAAGCTCACTGTGGTATGCCAGGCTGCATTACCCCCTGTGTCGGTGTCAGGCCGATGGCATTAAATTGCTCTGGAAGTGCCACAGTGGCCTGTGTGAAAGGTATGGCGTGAATATAGTCAGTGTGTTGGGACAATAGGCTGGATGGCTTTGCTCTGGAGGAGCTATCCCTGTGCTGCAGTGGTGGCTGTGAGCTCAGACTGAAGATGGGGACCCATTAGAGCAGATACCACACCTGCATGAAGAGGGTGTGTCTAGACAGGTAAGCTGAGATACAAGACCCATGTAAGTAAAATCCAGGTAATCCATCCAGCCTGCAGCAGAGCTGGGAATAGTGCCCTCAGGCTGCCTTCTGTCCATGGAGTAGGGTGTGTTTCCTCCAGTGAAAACGTTGCCCCAGCCTCTCTCACCCCACAAGTGACTGCCCTGACCTTTGTTGTCGTGCCAGACCCGCACTTTGCAGAGGTCTCCCAGGCTCAGCATGTCTGAGAAGCTGAATTCATCCATCTGGTTCCTCTCAAACTTGTTAGACTTGTTCGATTCCTTCAGAGCCAGAGTCCCGCTGTCCCCATACTCCCCAAAGAGGATCAAGGACACATTGGCATCGGTGCCTGCTCCTGGAAAGAGACAGCAAAGGAAAATATTATGAGTTAGTCTGTGAAGCCAGACTGACTCCCAGACCCCAACTGCACAGGGAGGCAGCAAAGGCAGGCTGGAAGAGGCTGCAGGGATGCTCATGTTTCTCTGGGCACAGCTAACACATTTCAGTGGATTTGTGCAGGATCCTGAAGGGAGGACACCCCATGGTTGCTGAAATCCAGCCCTTCCAGCCCATCCCACAAACAGAGCTGGACACTTTGCCCTTGCAGCCAAGGTGTGCTGGCTGTGACTATGGCAGTGCCAACAGGAAGCAGGAACATCTGTTCCTGGTGGAGCACTGTCCATCACAACACTGTAGAGGACATCAGTGCTGTGACTCCCATTATTCCAAGGCAGTTTGGGAAGTGAAGTGACTTGCCCAGCAGAATCCAGTAATCTGTAAAAGGGCATTAAAGAACATACTCTAACTCTTAGAGCTACAAAGCGTTGTCCTGGGCTTTGCACTGAGACACAGTGTCTTTCCCACAGTGTCGTCCCCTTCTGCACTCCCATGATCTCTTCCAAGGTGTGTTGTGTCACTCAGGATGTTTCACCTGGGGTCTCTTTGTTCCTGCTCTCCCTGCGTTTTGCGGCACAGGGATTTCAGAGCTAAGTGCAGATCACCAACCAAGCCACTAGTGCAACTTGTGACCACCTTCCCCTCCCACAGGTCTTCCTTCTACATTGCTGTTTCTCAAAATACTGCCCATGCTGCATTCAAAGGAAAAAGTCCCAGTTTCTCATGCAAGAGTTTGCCACACCAACTCCCACCATCATATTACGTATGTGTCAGGAAAGTAAAAATTTCTAAGATGATCTTTATTACCTAGTATTGAATTTCATATGTCCACCACCATCCATATTTTGCCACAGAAACCAGCCACATTGTTTTCCTGACTTTTGGGGAGTTCAAGGGCAAACCATCACCTGCAGTGACCTTAGGAACATTTTGCCTGCAGGTGTTACATTTTCACCTGGCACTCTTTATAATTTGACCAAAATTATGGCATTTTACTTTTGACACCATAATAAAAAAGCAGGCTCATAGAGAGAAATGTGATTCCACATGGGAAGGCTGCCCTTGCTGTGTCAAGAACCAAAGCCCTTACATTTCAGAGGAGGAAAACAAGATCATCAGACTCAAATCTGCCTTACAAAGAAACTCAGCATCTGCTGCCCTCAGTTAGATAGCCCAGCTTTGAAACTCTAACCACCTGCCAAGCTGTTTCTTACACAAGAGTATCATAAATCCACTTTAAGCCACAAGGACAGTGTTTCCCACAGCTCCATTCAAACACAATGCAGAGACAAAGTTGGGGGTACTGTAAACTTTTGTAGAAAGCTACCACTTCCAGAGGACAATTATTTAAATACAGAAATTAGGAAGAATTCACACCTGTTCTTACAGAAGGACTGAAGAAAATTACTAAAAGAAACAGAGGAGAAAAAAAGTCCCACAGAGGAAAGGCAAAGCTACATCTGGTGTCCCATGGTAAATTTGGGCTAATTTTCAGCAGTTCCCTAGGAAGGGTTTAAGTAGGAAGAGAAAGCATCAGGGATTCAGGCAGTTCATCTGGCAGTACCTTTTATGACCCCAAAGCTTGTTGAGGTGAGGAACAAAGCAAGCTCAAGCCATTTCCTTGCAAGGAGCAGGCTCCTAATTAATGCAAGGTCTCAAAAAGCACAGAACCAACTGTTTCTTAGCAAAACCATCTCTGCAGGAAGAAGCTTATGAAGGTCCCATGCTGTGACATTTCCCTCACAAGCAATTAGCAGGAGATGGGAAAGTAAAGAAGAGAAATGTTAAATCAATGTATGTTTCACCTATTTGGGTCTCTGACTTTTTTTTTTTGGTTGTTGTCAGTTCCAGGAAACTGCCAGGAACATTTAGGAACTGCAAAAAACATGACAAATGAAGAGATGAAGATACTGTGGTTGCACAAGCCTTAACTGGTGATGAGTGCAATAGCTCATGGGTCAATGCTGGGATCTGCAGGGCTGAACTGAACTCATCATCAACACCCTAAACAATGACAGAGTGTTTCCTCAGCAGATTTCCAGATAGCAGTAACTTTTGGGAGTGACTGACCGTGCTAATTGCCAGAATTCCAACCCAGATGAACCTTGAGAAACTTGAGGACTGGGCAAGCAGAAACCCCATGGAATTCAGCAAGGAGAAATGTGAAGTTGTGTTTCTGGGTGGAATAAACCCTGCACATGCTGGGAAATTGAATGTGACCCAAAGGTTAGAGCAGTAACATTCATATTGGGATTGAATCCAAGTTAATGGGAAATCCCCAGTGTTCAGTGCAAAATGCCAGTTTGAATTCCTGGGTCATGTTGAGACACTGAGCTGATGTCAGACCATACCCCAGGGACCCGCAGCCACAAGTTGCTGGGGAGGTTCAGGTTGGGCATCAGGGAAAAAAAGCAAGTTTCTTAGGAGCACGGTGCAGGTCTGGATCAGATGCCTGAGGAGGTGGTGGCATCACCATCCCTAGAGATGCCTAGCATTTGGCTGGGCATAATCTTAGCTGACTTGACCCAGTGTTGGCAATAGTCCTTTGAGCAGGAAAATGGGTGAATGAAACTCCAGAGGAGTCTTCCAACAGAACTCTCTATGATTTTATAATTCTTACTGAGCAGATGCATAATTTTTAAACAAACTTGGGCTTGAGTCACAGCCTTCTAAGGCAAAAGAGTGTCCTTCTTTTGACATAACAGAGACCTGCATAAGGCAGTAGGAACTGACACCAACAGTCCTAAATTATGTAATTTGTAGGTTGGGGCTGAGCTGACAACATCCTAATTAATCTTATAACAGCAGAGATAAAAACCTTATGCTTCATTAATGCTTGGAAAATGAGAAAGCAGTATTTATTCATCCCCCATCTTTATTGCACTACCACATATATTGTGCCTGTATGTAGAACAGAGCAAGTGAAAATTAACCAGTGAGGACATTTTTTTGTGTCACTGAAAGATCCATCAGGTGATCTGGCTCTACTGCATCTGTGTCAGTAGGTCCTACCTTGAAGAAAATGGGTTTGTGCTTTACTTCTAAGATCACAAGTGGATCAAGACCTTGTTTTTTAACCAAAGATTACCCATCTGACTTTGGACATGTATGCCCTAACAACCTCTTCTCTTCTTATCTGTGTGTAGTGTGAGAGCTGCCATCTGAGGTGCTGCTGGTGGTGGAAGAGGGGTGATTTGACCTTTGCAGAAGCAGAGTCTTTACCTGATACAACCTCTGTGTGTTGCATTATCATTGCAGCAGAATGACTTTGTGAAAGCCCAAGTGTGACTCAAAGGTTTGTTTGAGGAAAAAGTAAAATGAGGCCATTGTTAAATATGAGTGTGTGGTGAGGAGGAAATGGGTTATGCTTTCTAGTTTGCTGCAGGTCATTTTTCATGTGATTCATTTTCCCTGACTTTAGCCATCTCTGTCTGAATCTGATGAACAGAGACTGGCCAAGACCCTCCAGAGGACTATCCAGACCACAGATGAAGACTTCTCTTCAAGATGAATTGATCAGAGACAGTCTAGACTAGAAGGAACTAAGACCAGGAGTATAGTTTTTGGATAATGACAGATAGATAAAATTAATTTTCTTCCTTTTTTGTTTTTATTATTTTCTTTTTCTTTTTCATTTTTTTTTTTTTTTTTTTGCTCTGTGACTCTAATGCACTGAAAAGTTGAAAGCTATTGCAGAGAACAACTTTACACCTAGAAATGGGCACATTTAATTCCAGTCATTCTGCAGCATTGTTTTTGCTAGACAATGTCAGTGCAGAAGGAGATGATATAACATGTTTAAACTAACTGTCAAGGATAAAATGTCTTTCTTCCTGGATAGGTCCAACCAGGAGTAATCGTGGAATACATAATGATCAAAGAGGGGAGATAGTTCATGACTTGTACCCATTTTAGATAAGCTGGATAAAGTTCAGCATTATGTCAGTGAGCTGTGTGATCTAATCACAAACAGATTCTCTGAAACCTCCCTGTAATCTGCTCTTTCCTACTGGTTGTCGCTGTTCATAATGAAATGAAATGTTTCTTCATTAATACCCGTCATCCTTCATTCAATGGGAAGGGCAGATCTGTCTGCTGTTGCTGTCATCTTCTATTCTCCTCTCCTTTCTACTTCCATCACCTTTGTGAGTTAGGGCTGGATTTCATAAAAAAAGGTCACAGAAAAATCTACCATTATATTACATGGATTGCCAGATACATAAACAAATCTTCCACTCTCTCTCTCTCTTTTTTTTTTATTTTGTGTTCCACTACATATTTTTCAGACAAGCAGCAGTCAGAGAAGACAGATAAGAAATGGTGAGATGGCACAAAGATACTCTGCCAGGGAGATTTTGATATTCTTAGATCGCACCTCACAAGCTGCATAAATTACCACTGGCAAATGCAGGGGAAAAGTAGTAATAAAGAAAAAAATTAGAAGATATGTAGAGGTCAAGAGGTGGTTATATGCACTCATGTGACAGAATCTCCTCTAAGAGTCAACCTTTCAAAACAAGGTGTCTTGCAAGAGAGTGCCTGGCTTGCCCCTTCTTGGCACAAGACAGCCTGTATGTGGCTGCAACTTTCATTTAGCAGCCTGACAGAATTTCTCATGAAAAGAGGCAGAGATCCCAGGAAATGACATAGAAATCCCGTTTCTTGGCTCTTGAAGCTCTGCAGCTTTCTGTATACTCTGTTACACCTCTCTTATCTGGTGTGCACTTAGGGATGGTTTTTCACAGCCTGAGATAAAGGGCCACAAAACACTTTGAAAAGGAGGGTGTGTTATTGTCTGCTTTGGGCAAGGCAGGTAGTGCTGACTGAAAACCTGTAGCACACCGGTTTTGACCACTCTACATGGATGGACCTGGCAAAAAAAGAAAAAGGTGGCTGCTGACCATTGCAACGTGGTCTGGTAATAGTTTCTGTTGAAGTGTCTTCAGAGGAAGCAGGGAGCAGTCAAATCTAGGCCTTGTGTCTAAATATGTTATGCCAAGAGCTCAGATGAGGACAAATCTTTCAGAATAACACTGATGTGATGAACAGCCAGGCAAAATGGCTGTTTTTCAGCAGAGTATTGCTAAATTACGCTTTTTAAAACAGCATTTCAAATTAAGCAGATGTTTTCCATTGCTAAAAATCAAACTTCATGCTAGAAAAGTCACAAAGTATCTGCCAAGGACAAACCTCCAACATCACTGGTTTTAACCTGAAGACTGTATGTTGTGTCCTCCATCATCTGCTTCTCATCTATGACAGCTGGCATCTCACACACCAGACTTCCACTGGCATTTTTCAGCTTTGACAGCCAGTCCCCATAGGTAAACGTGGCCACTTCTTGATTAGTCAGGTTCTTCAGGACGATCTGTGAAGAGACGAAATGCGAGAAAAAACTCCTGTTTGAATGAGGGTAAAGACTAAACCTTTAAACTGCAGGGTATGGTAGAGCATGGCTTGGCCATATGGTAGAACTAAGCTTCAAAACCTGTGCTTAGCTTTTCTGGGGTAAATGGAACTCTCTCCTGTGGACAGTATTTGCTGTGGTGATTTGTCCTGAGAAATGGTCTCCATAATATCATAATACCTTTTCATCCATGGGGCAAAACTTAGGGGGAAATTCGCTCTGAATTAAATTATTGGGCAAAGCTCATCTCTGACAGAGTCAGACCATTCCTGGAAGCCGGCATGGAATTCACTCCAAAGAAGTAGCAGAGTTATGAAGAACTTCACTACATCCCCTTGAAGGACACAGCATCTTTCTTTTGTCTCCATCCTTTGTGTGAACACATAGAGATCATTGTACAGAGATACAAACCAACCTCAAACAAGTTAAAGCAAGGCACAAGATGAAATTAGGCCAGCAAAACTTAATGTTTCACACACTTCTCCCTCTGGGAGAAGGTGACAGAACAAACAGTATGCAACAGATATTAGTCACACTATCTAATGTGTTGTGGAAGGAGCTCAGATGCTGTGGTGATAAGAACAGAATGGGAATGAATTAGAACAAGTCAGTGAGTTACTCCAACAAACACCTAATAAAATACCCACCTTTATGTCTCTTGTTGAATGTGGGCTCAGTGGAGCATCAGTCAGGTGGGAGAAAGGCATTACACCTGCCTGCAGCAAAAACCTAGCAGTAAGTTCTCACTAAACTGGGGGCGTTGGAGGGAAGGGAGGAGACAGGACTGCAAATTACCATTTATGTTCCCATCTAACAGAAACAGAGACCATACCTGAGTGTAGCAGTGCATCAGCAAACAATGCTGGTAAAGGCCATGGAAACATGAGCCCAGATTTGTCAGAGAAGTGTGACAATATTAGGGAGAAATTAATCACAAAGCTATGGGAAATGTGAAATTGAAAGGGATGCCTGGAGCTGTATATTTCCACCTCCTGCTCCAAGCATGGCTAGCTGCAAAGACATATCCAACTGGGTTTTGAAAATCTTTAAGGGTGTAGATTTCCCAAGCACTCTTGAGTCCTCACCCCAGGGCTGCCCCACTCTGACTGGGAAGACTTTTTCCCTTGTATCTGATCAGGGTTTTCCTCATTGCAGCTTGTGTCCATTGCCTCATGCCTCTAAGAAGAGACTGTACTGACATTCCCTGTAACCTCCCTCCAAGCAGCAGAAGACTGATTCTCTCTCAACCTTTTCTTCTCAAGGCTCAAAAATGCTGTTTTCCTCAGTCTTTTCTAGTGTGCCATGTGCTTCAGCTCCTTGACTACCCCAGTGACCTTCTGCTGCACTCTCATATATCAATCTCAGAAAAAAACCCTTAATAAAACTTATCTTGAGATATAATGTGCTCAAATTCTATCCTCAAACTCCAGGTGACCTGGTCCATGGCCTCCTGTTAACCCCAGCCAAGATTTCCTGAAGTCTTTAGCAGTTCAAAGAAGAATATTGCTCCAGGTTATAAAAGTTTATTTTAAAGAAGGCGGTAGCTACACCAAAGTTGAGCGGTAAGTCATGCTATTTGTGCATTGAATAGTTCTGTGGGTAGGACACTCATCCAGGGTTTTCACTCTGCCTGATGCTAAACAGGGATCTGTAACACAGCACCATCATCCCAGGGGGACAGGACATTTTTGGCTGTTGAAGTCGTCCCACTTTTCTAAAAAGCTGCTTATTCACAGCCAGTGACACCATTATCCTTGTGGTCAAAAAACTGTTCTATGAGTCAAGAGATATTTAATCAAATCCTTACTTTGAACCAAGCAGAGATCAGCTCTCCCCCACCCCTCTGGTGACCTCTCTTCTGGGACACAGACCAGGAGGAAGTGTGCTCTCTCAAGAATGCATGAATGATGTCTAGATCCTCTTAGGTGTCCAACCTAGACACTTTTCTTTGGCTACAATGTGCAAAATTGAATTTTGAATAACGCCAGTTTGACTTGAAAATGTCTTCCTCTCCCTCAGTGCATAAGCTCTGTTCTGGGAAAGGTTCAGCCACCAATACCTCTGCTGTGCTTGGGAATGACAGCGACGCTGTTAGCAGCAAAATGTCCGCAGCAGAGCTTGTGGGGAATTGTCAGGAAAGCAGTGGGGGGTAGAAGCAGATTAGAGTTGTCAGCTGGAGTGCACTGACAGATTAGACCTCTCACAAATACCCAGCACATGCCCAGCGCTCCAGATGCTGTCTGGGGAAAAGCCTCTGGCTACTAAAACTGCTGGAGCAAAATGCCCTCTCTTTCCATCCCCATCCCTTCACCCAGGATGTCTGATTTCATCCACATGCAGCTTCCTGAAAGCAGCACAGACACAGAGACCAGCCTCATTCTGGGATGCTGCTCCAGCGAGATGCACACTGGAGAAAGAGATTCATTTTATGCTTCATTCTCTCAGGGGAGATCAGCCCAGAAATCCAACGGGATCAGCACCCCGGGCTGATCCCCAGCAGTGTGGACAGCAGGACCAGGGAGGGGAGGATTCTGCCCCTCTGCCCCACTGTGGTGAGGCCCCACCTGAACTGCTGCTTCCAGCTCTGGGACACCAATATCGTAAGAGGGTGTGGAGCTTCTGGAGTGAGTCCCTGGATCCCCTCTGCTCTGGAGCCAGGCTGGGAGAGCTGGGGGTGTTCTCCTGGAGAAGAAAGGATCCAGGGAGACCTGAGAGTCCCTCCCAGTGCCTAAACGGGCTCCAGGAGAGCTGGAGAGGGACTGGGGACAAGGCATGGAGGGACAAGACACAGAGAATGGTTTTCCAGTGCCAGAGGGCAGGGTTAGATGGGATATTGGGAAGGAATTGTTGGCTGTGAGGGTGGTGAGGACCTGGCACAGGTTTCCCAGAGAAGCTGTGGCTGCCCCAACCCTGGAATTATCCAAGGCCAGGTTGGACAGGGCTTGAAGCTTGCTTAGCCCTGGTGTCATGGAAGTTTTCCCTGTCCGTGGTAGGGGACTGGGACTGGATGACCTCTAAAGGTCATTCCCAACCCAAACTATTCTACAGTTCTATGATCACAGCGAGGGGCATGGAGGTAGCAGGAAACCAGCAGGAGGCTGATTGCTTGGTGACAACATGTGTACATTGTCTCACTTATTCATCACGAACCCGTCAATCTGATCATCCAGCCCAACCACATCACCTCAGCCACCCCTGTGGGTCAGTGGTGGGACCTGGGTACCCCCAGGGGAGCAACACATCCCACCCAAGCTGGGGGAAGGTAAACAGCAATTCGAGGCATTTCTCCCTCTCTTGAGTCTTTGGATCTCTCTGCCCTATGACTGCAGAAGGGGGCCTAAATGGTTTGGTAGAAGAGGTGAAAGCTGAACACAGCGTTTCTCACTGAGTGAAATAGCAGAAAATGAGTCCCATCTTTCAAGGAGATGTTTGTCAGTGTTCCACACACAGAGGCTGATGCAGGGTTTTGGTTTCAATCATGAGGGTCAAGAAAGCCACCTCAGGGAGCTGAGTTGAGACTATATTTTCTGCCTCTTCCTCTCAGTAAAACTAGCTACTGCTTGGCAAAAGAGACCACAACTTTACATTGCGTCTAGGGTATTTCTTAGGATACTTTGGACATGCTGTGGACATTCTGGGTGCTTTCTAGCTCGAACTTTCTCACTAATTATGCGTGGAGCTTATCTGGGCTGTGGAACACCTACAAACAATAAAAAGAAAGCAGGAGCAGTGTGTATGAATAAAACGTTGATAATTTGCTTTGTAGCTGAGCAAATATTGTAGCTGACAGGAACTTTAAACCAACAATTTGAAACTAATTGCACACTGTATCCTGCAAGGGAAAGGTTTGATGTGTCCAATCATTTGATTTACCCTGGCCCAGCCTTGTCCCAGATTCTGTGTAAAATACTCTCTGCGGGGTCTCCCAGCCCACTGACACCTAAATATATTCTGGAATACATCCTGGAATTCATCTTTAAAGACTCAAACACAGATTTTTATGCTTCTGTTGCATGTCATTATTCTTCGCTTAAAAACAGGATCCTCTGACTATAAAACAAAAAGACTTTGCTCTGTTGCAAAGAATAAAAGTCAGCTTCAGCTATATAATTCTCAATTCTCAATAATAATTCTCAAATTCTCTTAATCTCCTTTATACAAAGGAGAAAGGACTGAATAAAGACCAAGTCCCACATGCAGGATTATTTGTGACGTTTGAGTGCAATG
>JAWWEU010000091.1:69956151-69968980 GCA_035583155.1 Acropternis orthonyx
CAGGGACAAAGCAGCTGGCAGGGGGAGGGAAAGCCCAAGGAGCCTATTAAAGTTTGCTGATCTTTTGGGTTTATTGCACACCACCCAGATCACAGAATTCTGTAGAAGATTGCTGGGCTATGGACAGCTCTGGCCTTGAGAGGATGTTGCTGCAGACCTGGGAAAGCTGCAGAAAAAAACCACACGTGTCCTTGGGCCAGGCCTAGGAAAGCTGAAGAAAGAGGAAAACAGCCGTGGAAAACAAGAGTATGTTTTGGGACTTGCCAGCATGAGGAGAGATGGTGACCACCTATCAGAAAGTAGTTTAAGACTCATAGACAAGTATACCTAGCGAACAAGATTTAGCTTAGATGTCTGTGGACAGTAGAAAAATAGTATAAAAGGATAAACAGGTAGTTAATAAAAATGGCTTTTGCTCTTGCTTGAACAAGCCTGACTCTACACCATTTTTGGCCATCGCAGAATTCCAGAATGGTTTGGTCTGGAAGGGACCTTAAAGATCATCCAGTTCCAGCTCCTTGCTGTGGGCAGGAACACCTTTCACTAGTCCAGGAGGCACCAAGCCCTGTCCAACCTGGCCATGAACAATTCCAGGGATGGGACATCCACAGCTTCTCTGGGAAAAACATAATTCCAAGACACTGCTAAGTACCAGATTTTTACAGAAACCTTTAAGTTCTTTGGTATCAGTTAGTGGCCAGAACAAACATCCTTTGCATCCAGCTGCCTCGGAGAACCTGTGCACAAACAGATTTCCAAGAACCTCAAGAAAAATGTTGCAAATTCTGGGATAAATTCAGCCAGTTCCAAGTCTCACTTATTGTTGGACTTTCAGAACAGAGCATGAGGATTTGTCTTTCAATGCCAAGCAGATCTTTAGACAGACCATGCCAATACAGTGAGTGATCCCAAGTCATGGCCACACCAGCAGTGTAGACTGGATGTGCATACCAATATCCAAAGTTGTTTGGGATGAGATGTTTGAACTAAATAAGAATGACAGAATTTCAAAGGCAGGTAGATCCTTGGGCTGTTTGAAAACCTTTGTAATTTGTTCCTACTGTCCTTGAGAGTCCTTGTTGAGTACCTCACAGGGGCTGTTAGGTATCTCACAGGAGCTGCTGAGTACTTCACATCACTAAGATGCACAGTTTGTACTCAGCAGCTGAAAATCACATAGAAACTGAAATCAATGGCAGAGGCAAAGCATGAGAGAATTATTTTGTGGAAAGAAAGAAGGAAAATATATAAACCAAAATGGATTTCCTACTTGTTCTGAAAAGTCTAGATACTAGAGAGACCTGAGGGTCATGTCCCTAGTCACCAAGGGACTGGACTTGCACTTTTATGTCCTTGATTCCACTCTGTGTTTGTGATGCAGAAAGGCTCTGAACCAGAAGAGGTTCATAAAAGAAAACCAGTGTACAGCTCTTTTGAACATACCTGTGTCTCTCTGCAGCAACAACAGTCTAGAAACAGAGATACTTTCCTTCATTAGGAGCAGAAATACTGAAACATGTTTTGAAAACACTGTATAAAGTGCCTACACCGAATAACTTGTATTATTTATTTTCACGTCAACATGTCTGCACCAGTTGTAAATATTATATCTGTAGGCTTACAAGACAGGTATAAATGGGCACCTTTCAAATGACTTCATGTTCTGCTGTTTCTGCTTTCACTGGAGTATATTTGCAAGCGAATAGTACCAAACTAGAAGTGGCATCATGCTGCAAATCCTGAAATCTTGCTAAATTGTACAGTCTGCTGCCTGGGTTATACAGAGTGCTCCTGGAAACCTAATCCTCTCACTATGCTATTTTCACATGGTAACTCAAATTCAGAACTTTTCACCTTCTACAGAAGCAGACAAATGCCAAATCTAAGAACGAACTGTTCCTCACTTTTTCCAAGTAGATAACTAGCAATTTTCTGCAATGTCCCTGAACACTGCAATTTTCTACAAGGAAAATGCAGACTGATTCCATGGCAACCACGGCAGACTGGCACACCAATGTCATTGCTGGGACATGGATCAACAAGAAGGAACCTTCCAAGCAGAGGGCACTGCATGAAGGAGGGCAGAAGGCCAGGAGCAGATGGGTCCTCCAGCCACGAGCTCGGGGGTTACAAACCAAAAGCAAAAAGTGACCAAGGGGTGAGGCAGCAGACTGGTGAGTTCACTGAGGAGAGGAGTGAAAGAGTGCAGAAGAGCAACACCCAGCTTGAAAGATATATATGTTGTTTCTTTTTTCCAGCCCTCTACATTTAATTTGCAACCTTTTATCTTCTTCTCCATTTGTATTCCTTTTCAAGTTAATTTTTGCCTGGTCTCTGCCTATTTCAAAGTTGTCTGCTGCTACTTTCTTCTATTCTCTACGCCTTGCTCAACCTACTCACTGTCTTCCAACACCCCTTTCTACTTCTTTCTTTAGCCTGCTCTTCCTGTGTCTCTGACACTGAAGGGTGATCCCATTGTTTTCCTCCCTCTCTGTCCCAGTCCAGGGCTGTTTCCACATGCACACAGTCTGGAAGAGAAGGATTAATACACTTGATTCACTGTCAAAGTTTGACCTCGAGATGGGCTAAATAGAAAGTGCCACTAATGCTCATAATAACCAGGCACTTGGAATGCATTAAGAAAATGGCTTGATAATAAACTCAAGTGTAATATGGAGACTTCTCAAGGTGTCAGAATTCATTCCTTGAACAAAAAGTAATGTGAGTGTCTTGGCCTCTCAGCTGCTGCAACAGGACATGCAGCTGCAAAGATTTTCTAATTAGTTAGGATTTCTCTGTGCATTTTTTTCACTTGTCTCACTCCAAATACACAAGCACAAATACACATCGGTTGGTAGTTTTACTTCCACAGAGAGCATGGGGAAAAATGAAATTAAATAAGCTCCTGAAGTCCTCAGATGCTGTGGGTTTCAGCCCTCAAGTGGCTGGAGCAAGGTTTCAGGAGATGGAACTGCCATATGAAGCAAGAATGATGTACGCAAACACTCTGGAATATTCATGTGAAATTTAAGCTCAGCAATGGAAAGTCTATGCAAATTGTGCCTCCCTGAGCCATTACAGAAAGAATGGTTCCTGTACTGAAATCTATTTGTGCATGTTACTAACAAATGATGATTAATTTTCTTCTCTAAGCCTGGGCCCTCCAAGCTGTGAAAACAATTTTCATGTTTAGCTATAAAATTATACAAGATGTGTTTCTCACTGCAGGCACCATTTATGAAACCCAACTGGAAGTACTGAAAGAATCAACTAGGAAAAAGACTGATGAAGAACTGCATCCTGGGAACCTTCTACTACATCTGTCAATAGAAGGGGTTGAGTAAGAAAAAACAGTGCCAGAGATGGGACAAAACTGAGACGTGTTTCATTCTTTATAATTCTCAATTATCTTCTGCCTCACAAGGATCCTGGTTTTGTGCAATGTGAAGAATACTTATTTTCAGGTTCAGATACATGTGAAATCTCATTAGCACATCTCTGTTTACGTTCCTTTTAGACCCAAGAGCCTCTCCTTCACTGCTAGAAGCACCAGGAGCATGAGCTTTCTTTGGCCATGTATTTCATACGCCCCCAGCACTTGTGCTGCACTCACAGCATTACCTCCACTTTTTTGATCTCCCCGACATCCAGGCCCCAAACGGAGAATTTCTCTACAGAGCCATCTGCAAACTCGTCTTTCCCTTCTGGGAGGTCCAGCCACAGCCTCTCTGTCTGCAGCTTCTGGGGGCCCATGATGATGATGTACACCCGGCTGTCGGTGCTGGAGTCATACTCTGTGCCCGTCGTGATGGTGATGTGGTACGGGATCACTGCAACAAACAGAGGTTTATTCATCAGAAAACCCACACACATATGCATTTATGTGAGGCTTGAGGAAACCAGGGACTCATCCCATCAGAGGGAGCAGTTGTGCATGCTAAATAGGTTCACATCCCATTGAATTCATTTGGAGAAGTGATAACATCACGCTTTGTTGGGTTACAAGTGTGCTTTGGAGACTACTTTCCCATGGCACACTTGGGGACTGAATTCTGCAAGGGTTAATTTCCCCATACAACCCTACTGGCTGCAAGGAGGTTATCAATCCAGACTTCTCCCTAATGGATGACAGAACAGCAAAGGGTTTGAATCCTTATTGACACCAAGAGACCTTCCTGAAGATGAGTCTGAGCACCTAAATCTTAAACAGGCTATTAGGCCAAAATGATCTTACACTCCCTGTTCAATAAAGACAAATAAATCTATGCTGACTCCAAGGTAAGCCGTCACTGACTGAATGTCCCAGTACAACCACAAATGCCCTCCTTTGTGCCTCATTCAAGGATTGCTGTGATCTATGGGGCAGCTCAGGGTTTCAGCACCGTGTTACAAATCCAGGCAGACAGAGAATAATCCCTGTATTAAAGGTAAGTTGCTCAGTAATTCTATGCATTACATAACAGTTTTGGTTAGGGAAAAAACCTTCAGGCCAAGGCTTGGGAAGGAGGAGATGGTTTTTCTGCGGTTTTCAGAAATTTCAGTTCAGCTGCTAAAAGGGAGGAAGTGCCAGACTGCTTTTCAAGGGCTTTCCAAAAGCTCATTTGGGTAAGCCAAGCAGGCGGTGCAGAATTAGTCGCTGAATACTTGTTTGATTTCTCAGAACATTTGTGCAGGGCTGTTCAAACAGTTCTGACAAGACTCAGAGCTCTGAAACTTGCTTTGTCACAGACTTGAAACAGGCTGGCTTCATCATGACTTTTTGATTTAAAAAAAAAAAAGGTTTTAGATATTGACAAAAAATTTGGTATCTAGTTGTGCTTTATAATGACTAACAACGTTTTTGAGGTGGGGTTTGTATTAGTAACTCATATCAGACTCAGAATATTTGTGCAATATCAGGGAAGGCATGAGTTCATGCTGACCAAATCTGTTCTTACCTCTGGACAGAGCAGAAACCAAAGAGATTCATTCAGCCCCAATTAGAGGATTTTGTGTACCAACACAAAATGAACTGATGATTAGGCAAGATTTATTCTCCCTTTTATGGTATAATTTACATTTCAGTGTGTGCATCAGCATAATGATATGCAATGCAGTTATCAGGAAAAAGGGTTTATCTGTAGTCAAGGCAGATTTTACAAGAATGTATCAAGGGGTCATGTTTAGAACACTTCCAGGCTTTCAAATAAACTATATTTCGAACAGGGACAAAGTTTTCTTTTACACAGTTTTTGTCTGTTCTCCTGTGACAGACTAAATTCAGAGAACTACCAGCATTTCCAGTTGATGTTGCATCCTCAAGCCAAAGTATTTGAAGTATCTATAAAAAAGAAGTGAGAACTATGGGTAGTTATGATTTCCCACTTGAAATAATGAATAAAGAGATATAGAGTATCTTGATGCCAGACAGCAGGAAAACACTGTTTGCTGTTCTTTCCTTTGAAAAACTGGAAAAGAGATCCTTTAATTTGTTTATCTCCCTTCCCTGTTGCCTCCTTTTTCCTCTGGGACTCATAGTTCCTTTTTTTCAGACATGGGAGAATGCAAAACCGGGGCCAAGTGGCCACAGCAGGACATCAGAGGTCCTCCAGCCCACCTCCCTTCGCCCTGTTTCCTTGAGTCACAGAGCAGAGTTCAGGCTGCTAGAGGGCGTGTGTTCCCCTCACAGCGGGGTGGGTTTCCTTAGGGACACATCCATCCATCCATCCATCCATTCATCCATCCATCCATCCATCCATCCATCCATCCATCCATCCATCCATCCATCCATCCATCCATCCATCCATCCATCCCCAGAACTGTCTTCCGGTGTGGAGCAGAGTTCTCAGTTCAGACCTAAGCAGGATGCAAGCCAAGAGGACCTTTCCTTGTGGTCCATCCTCATATCCCCCTCAAAGGCATTTGCCAGTTTGGCCATGGCAGAGTCAGGACTGGGCTGCTCAAACCTTCACTCCTTTTCCCAGGCAACTCCCAATACCACTTCCCTAATCTACTCATTAACAGCTGGCTTTTTATCCAGCTCAGGAGGTGGCTGCCTGGCTCACCCAGTCCATCTTATCTGACATTCCTTCAGGAAATAGTTTCCTAAATGAGGCCATGTCGCTGAGCAGAGATAGCAGTGATGACAAGCTCCAGGACTCAGAGAAGAAAGACCACCCTGGCACAATGGGGATGGTGAGAACTGTCCTAGCTCTGCTGGAGAGGGGTTCTCATGGGAAAAGCTGATGTTCTACCCATTACTTGTGAAACAACTCAGAATGCCAACATGGCAGATGTTAGCCATTGCCACACCACAGAAGTAATATCAGAAGGGACATGGGAATCACTTATTTTTCATTTGAGCACAATGTGGGATTACAAAAGAAAGGCTGTCCCAAGACACATGGGTTGCAGGCCAGGTTAAGCAATGTGCAGCATTATATCTGTCCCCAGATGAAAGGTGTGGGACATGCCACCCAGGCATCACACCACAATAAGCTACCAGACATCCGATGAGTTCAAGTAGCCATCTGGGTGAGTCCTCTTGGATAGGTTCCCCTTGGAAGCTATCTTAAACTCCTAAGGCAAATTATGTAGTTTACACTTCTTTTAGCATGGAAATTTAAGATAAGTTTCGTTAGTTCACTTGCTGTGGATTAAGAGCATATACACACACAGTAACTGTGATGCTGCCCAGTTAGTTGTTACAATACAGTATTGAAACCACATCTAAAATCTTAACCTAAAGCTAAAAGACTCCATGTAGAATGGCAAAAAACTGTAGGTGCAATTTAACTGCTAAGTCATCGCTCTGGAACACAAAGGTGGTAAAAAAAAAAAGTATATAAATCATAGAAACATAGAATCATGAGAAGCATGGGTTGTAAGGGACCTTAAACTCATCTTGTTCCACCCCCTGCCATGGGCAGGGACACCTTCCGCTATCCCAGGTTGCTCCAAGCCCCATCCAACCTGGCCTTGGACACTTCCAGGGTTGGGGCAGCCACAGCTTCTCTGGGCAACCTGTTCCAGGGCCTGCCCACCTTCAAGGTAAAGACTTTTTTCCCAATATTCCACCTAAACCTACTCTCTTTCAGTCTGAAGCCATTCTCCCCTGTCCTGTCACCACCTGCGCTTATAAAAAGTGTGCATCCATCTTTCTTTTAGCTCCCCTCAAGTGCTGGAAGGCTACAACTATGTCACCTCTCTCATTCACCAGCACCACAAATACTTCCCCCCCAAGGCTGTTCTCCATCTGCTCATCCCCAGCCTGGACTGATCCTGGGGATTATCCCAACTCACATGCAGCACCTCGCTCTTGGCCTTCTTAAACCTCATGTGATTATGAGGTAATGAAGCTAAAAAGGAAATATTGATATGGTGGCAGAAGTTTTCCATACAGGTGAACTTATGCTGAAGGTCACTCATCTTCCAGGCTCCCTTCACAGCCAGGACAGAGACAAAACCTGCACAGTTTGCCCACTTTTATTGGTGCCAGACAAGCATGACTAGACTCCCTGTGTGAAGCTGGTATATGCAGGCACAGACTGGCATATTTCACTTTTTTTAAAGTGAAATCTACAAACAGATTTTTCTTTTATGTTCAGCATTCCCTTAGTCTAAGAAACAGGAGTCTAAAGATGAAACTCTGCACTAGTGCCACCAATTCTTTGCATCAGCTATCTGAACAGAAAACTCAGTCTAGAGCTCATGGACTCATGGCTTTTCAGCAGACATTGCTTCTCTGCCCAGTTATAAGACAGACAACCTTCTAGAAAAGAACTGAGCAGTCTCAGTTAAAGCTTATTTTCTGAGAGCCAAGAAACTTGTCTGTAGTATTGCTCAGCTCCCCATATCCCACTCCCCTTCCAACACGACAGCTGTTGTGATGCTGCTACGTGTGGTAAGGAAAGAACCTGAAGGGCTCCAAAATAAATCATATTTAAGTTCATATGAAATAAACATCCTTGGTGATGAAGCACTGCTAACCTGATCATGAAAATGGAAAATGGCTCAAACAGGGAAATTAAGGTCTCAAGAAATTCAAAGCCACCTTTGATAATTCAGATCTAATACACTATATGGAATACCATCTTGAGTAGGTCAAAGAAAGACGTTGGGAACACTGAAGTTGCTGTGAAATTCATGGCTTCTTTCACTGCTGAGGTCAGAGAGCTATAGGAAAAGCAACAAACATGGAAACACAAGCCCTGATCCAGTCTTTCCCAAAGCAGTCGTGACACAAGAAGACAAACAATTTGTTCTGCCTCTCCTTGCTCTTCGGCAGGGCAAATGCAGCCTCCCAAGCACTGAAAGCCAAGAACACTTGCATGCATGCAACCAAACACTCATGCAAGCTCACTCACTTGAGCCTTCTTCTGCTGCCTTGACCAGGCTGGATTTTTTGGTCTCCAGGTTTGCATTGCTGTCCTGACTGGACATGCTGAGAGAGGAGCCATCCAGGCTGTTTCGCTCGCCATCATAGCTCTGTTTGGAAGGCATGTATGGGAGGGTCATGAGGTTGAGTGCTTAAGTGTTGTCAGCTGTTCCCATGTGTCTTCAAGAACAACAGGAGAAGAAGTGCCTGTAGGTACCTTTCTGCTCAGTGTAGCTCAAATCAATGTGACTTGTAATTTACTGCAAGTCATTCATTTACTTCATTGGTAACCTTGACAGGCCATTTTGGATGTGTGTTGTAATAAAAGAAAATATAGTAGATCTAACAGGCTTTGGTGGTCAGTTGTGGCTTTTTCTCTGCTACCTGTGTGAGCAGTAGGAAATTCAGATGGATGTGGCAGTGCCAGATTTCACAGAATCAAAGGACAGATTGGTTTGGAATGGACCTTAAATACAACCTCATTCCGATCCCCTGCCATGGGCAGGGACACCTTCTACTATCCTGAGTTGCTCCAAGCCCCCTCCAGTCTGGCCTTGGACACTTCCAGGGTTGGAGCAGCCACAGCTTCTCTGGACAACCTGTGCCAGGACCTTGCTGCCCTCAAGGTAAAAGTTTTTTTCCCAATATCCCTTCTCAACCTACACTCTTTCAGTTTGAAGCCATTCCCACTTGCCCTGTCACTGCCTGCTCTTGTAAAAAGTCTCTCTCCATCTTTCTTGTAGGCTCCTTTCAGGCACTGGAAGGCCATAATTAGGTCACCCCGAAGCTTCCTCTTTTCCAGTCTGAACAATCCCTATTGTCAGCCTTTCCTCACAGCAGAGCTGCTCCAGCCCTCTGGTCAACTTGGTGCCTTCTCTGGACTCGCTCCCAAAAGCTCCATGTCCTTCCTGTGCTGGGCAGGCAGCTCTGCAGAGGGGTCTCACCTTGGGGGGCAGAGGGGCAGAATCCCCTCCTCCCCTGCTTCTCATGCTGTGGGATCAGCCCAGGGCACGGGGGTTTCAGGTCTGGGGCATGTCCAGCCTCTCACCCACCAGCACCTCCAAGTTCTTCTGCTGCTCATTAGGTATAGTTCAAAGAGCATAAGAGGCAAAGTACTGCAAAGCTGAATGATATGAAACATCTATCATATTTGAAGGGCTGCTGACAACATGTTTGATGTCATTGTCCCATAACTGTGAGGCTCTTACCACACAGTCTCACAATTTTATTTTTTTTTTTAATAAAGGAAAAAAATCCCCCAGTTATTAGTTTTTCCTCATTATGGACTGATATGAGCAGCGGGGTGAGCGTGACCACAAGCACTCACAGCATTGTCTGCTGCAGTTTTATGAGGGAGCATATGGCAACACTCATCCATGGTGTAACTCCTCTTACATCCGCTCTGTTGCATCCAGGATGAGTCTGGGCCAATTTCATTGCTGATAATTCTAGTGGTAGCTGTCAATTAAAATGTCACTGTATTTTGCAAAGTGGACTCCTTAAATACAATGAACTTATAATCAGCTGCTTTATTATGTCTCACTCTGTAGAAGCAAGAGAAGTCTATTAATCTTGCTTGCTAATTTTACTTAGAGCATGAACCTTGAATTCTAATCAGCTATACTAGGCTGATAAGCAGTGGAGAGTGTGAAAGTAGAAAGGGCATTTCACTATAAAACATTTGATGCTTTGAGTGGTAGCAAAGAGACCTGACTTTTTATGTTTGGCAGTGATGGAATAGGGAACTCAAAATATAAACCCATCCAGTCCAGTGAGGATGAAATCAAAGGACCCAATATTTTGGCTTCAGGACTTTCAATAGTGGGACCCATTACCGACCTACTTTGTGGGCATTGCAAGGACAGCAGCAGGGAAATATACTGAACTCTCATCTGAAGAGTTCCACTTATACTCCTTGACTTTTCTGTTGCAAATTACAGAGCTAGTAATAATGGGCTGAGAGTGGCCTTACTTTCAGCTCTTTCCTGAAAATCAGAAATTCATTTTGGTGATGCCAAAAAACCCTCTAAGTCCCTAATGAGCTGTCTTGGACTTCAACCAGATTTTCAATAATTTTATTTTTATGAGTAGCAGTGGGATCTGCTTTGAGCTATGACTGTACCTGTTCATAAAGTGTACGCTCTATCTTTTTGTCCTCTTTCTTTTTGGAGAGCCAGCGCTCGCACACGAAGACGAAGGACTCCTCTGTGGTCTCATCCAGGATCTCCACTTTTTCCAGAAACCAGTCAGGGCTGAACATACTGTTGTCGTGACGAATCTTGATCTTGTATAAAATGCCAAGGTCCACAGCTTGTATAGTAAACGTGTCCTCCTGCAGAGTGTTCAAGAGCAGTTGATTCTGTTATAAAGCTCTCAACAGCTCATCCACTGAACAAAGGCAAAAAAAGAGAGACTACAGAGCACGTGTGTTTAAATTACATGTTGCAGGATGGTGTTTGGCAAAAGGTTTGTAGCAGTCTGCGGGGGTATATCTGTAAGCTGAAACTGTTCTGCAGGGAAGTGTTTTAAAGTCTGCTTCTTCAAGGAGGGGAGCTGCAAAAAGCATCACTTTTGCAAACAGTTAGAATACTGAAATACTGGGACATTTTTAAGTTATATATACTTCCCTTTCTAACCCAGTTAGACTTGTGTGGACAATCCAGACAAAGCAAATTTTGCCATCATTACATCTGAGTATCTCCATATAAGGTTGTGAATGTGACTCATGGACTGACCATGGAGTATCACTTTTGGAGTTATTTTCTCAAACACAGACACAGTTTAGGTCCCATAAATTTATCATGCTTTGTGGTAAATTCCAACATATACTGTGTACATGCAAATAAGTTGCACAGAGGCTGTGGGAATGAGAGACCCCAGGATTTGTGTGCTTCCAAGCCTGCAGCCAACAGCTGGAGCCAGTTTGCACGGACCAAGCTCATAATTTGTCCATCAGTGACTTCACAGGAACATCTTGCCTGTTTGCTGCAGTGCCTGTCAGAAGTAATATCCAGCTGACAATCCATACAAAGCATTTCAAGAGGTAATGAATGTGGTAAATGGAATCAATCTATTCATCCCTCATAGGAAAACTCAGCCTATAAAGAGAGTCATGGATTTGTTAGGTTGAAGACTGAGAAATGGACCATTAACTCATTGCATTTGTACCTGTCCTCTTTCAAACTTGTTGAAGTTTGTTTCAGATTTACTGAGTTTTCTCTCTCCCATATCCCCCATATCTCCATAGATGTTTAGGAAAACATTAGCATCTGTCCCAGCACCGTAGATATCTCCAGTGAACACGCTGATCTTGTATGTGTGAACTGCAGAAAGAAACAGAGACATGATTTCTGACCAAGTGAATTAGTAATTTACCTAAGAAAATGGTCCCCAGATTTTCTGCTCCTCGCTTAGTTCTCAGAGGTTTTAAATCCCATACAGTTTTTCCTTTCAGGTTTCTGATCCAAAGACTGGAGAAACACTGGGTTGAAATTTGCTGACTTTCCTTTTCTCCATCTAATCAATGCCTGTGTGTTGCTTTGATCACATAGTCCACAGTTAAAAATGCAAGGAATCATTATGGATATTACTGGGTGGGAAGTCGATAGAGGTGAGGGAACTCAGCACCTTTTCATGCAGCGGCTCGAGGGACATAGATCTGAGAACAAGTAATTCAGTGCTGTGAATCCTTAATACTCCATCTTCCATGAACAAACTTTGGAGACTCAGATGTGTGATTTCTACAGGAGGTAATGGCATGTGTGTCTATAAATCCCCCAAACAGACAGAGAGCAGGTTTCTGGGTCCTTTTGCTGAGACAGTATTTAATTAAGGAAGTGTTGAAGCTGTGCTCTGTAAGTATCCTTTCTCTTTAGCTTGCTCAATGATGAGACAATAAAACCTCATCAAGCCTTTAGTAATGTGCTTTACTAAACCTGTTAAATACTCCTATTTTTATTTTGCTACAGTTCTCCCAATTACACGGGGAAAACAAACAGTTACTGAAAGCATCCTCTCCAGGAAAACAATGAGGGACTATACAAGATTCTAATTACGCTGGTGGTATATGAGCCATGGAGAATGCCTCCTTGCAAATCCCAGGGCAATGCAAATGAGGAGGAGGCACAAAGTCTTAGTTAGGATTCCATGTACATTAACAGCATTGAAGAAAATTGCCGTATTGTCTTTTTCTTCTTTCATACTAAAACAGAGCCTATTCTGCTTTGTCATCCATGAAAGATTTCCATTGATTTCTCTAAGAAATGTATCAGAGTCATCACCTGAGAAGATTCATCAGACCAGGAGCAATGCAGAGTTTTCTGCTTTGTTTCTTCACATATGTCCTACACAGGTGTTGCCATAAGCATTAATATAGCTGTAGATTTTTATACAGTGTTATAGTTTTATAGTCTTTTGCATTTGAAAAATAGTTTGTAACCCCTGTACCACATACTTAAGTTAGATTTTAACCTC
>JAWWEU010000091.1:69976108-70020458 GCA_035583155.1 Acropternis orthonyx
ACTGTAATTCTGACTTGTAATCTGTTTGTGAGTTAGACTCATTCCTCCTGCTGGTTTACCTTTAAACCAGCACATTCCTTCACTGTGATTCCCCAAAGCAGAATGACATATATGAATAGAAAGCTTTAAAAAAAGCAATGATTGCAGAGTCTTAGCATGTGAAGAATAAAACATGGCAATACATGTTTGTTGTCCCCAGATCCCCAAGCTCCAGCAAGTTCATTTTAGTGTGCATTGCTCTTCAGGGAGTCATTTTTCACTGTTAATCACACTTTGTATACAGGAGATGTGCCTTGGGAAATGGAAGTGGCTCCTCATGGAAATGTGTCACAGAGTGCTGGGATACACAGCCTACCTTCCCATTTGGCAACAGCCTCCGAATCGCCACACGGTCCAAATGCCATCCTGAGTTCAGCCCTCCACCCGTGTGTCCTATGCGGATCTTTTCAATCATGTCACCAACATCCTCCAGCTACAGAAAACAACAAAACAAAACAAACAAAAACCCAAACAACTCTCTCCTAAACACAAACAAACAAACAAACAAACAGGAAAACCAACCCCAAACAAATAAAAAAGCAGATAAATATTATGGCATGAACAACTGGCGACTTTTGAGACACCACTTCCTTAGATTATTTCTTATTTTTCCATTCTGCATGAAGAAGCAAATACTAGTGTTGCCGTCTATTAGAATCATAGAATAAAATCGTAGAAAATTTGGGCAGGAACGGATCATAAAGCTCACCTCATTCCACTGCCTTGTCATGGGCAGGGACACCTTCCACTAGACCAGGTTGCTCCAAGCCCCATCCAACCTGGGCTTGGACACTTCCAGGGATCCAGGGGCAGCCACAGCTTCTCTGCCCAACCTGTGCAAGGGCCTGCCCACCCTCCCAGCCAGGAATTCCTTCCCAATATTCCATCTAACCCTACCCTCTGGCACTGGGAAGCCATTCCCTGTGTCCTGTCCCTCCATGCCTTGTCCCAAGTCCCTCTCCAGCTCTCCTGGAGCCCAGTTAGGCACTGGAAGGGGCTCCAGGTGTCCCTGGAGCCTGACCTTCTCCAGATGAACACCCCCAGCTCTCCCAGCCTGGATCCATGGAAGAGGTATTCCAACTCTCAGAGCACCTCCATGACCTCCTCTAAGAGTTATACCCTAACCTTGATTTTAGCTAAAAGTTTTCCCTGAACTTCAGCTCCAGACATGTGGAGAACCCTGCTCTGCACAAATTACCCACAGTACGAGACAGTTTGGTTTCCACATCAGCAATCCGGCATCTCAGGCTTCTCTGCATGCGTAGGAACGAAGGTAATTGTTTGGAAATTGCAATGTCACTGCATCTTTAATTGTTCTTTTTATATTTCTTTCCTTTCTAAACACTTAGTTGCACTCTTATAATGGTGGAAGAATAGTTTTGAGGTCAAAGTACTGTATAAACAGTCTGGAACTTTATATTGTCTCTCCTGTTCGACCACAGTATCCCAATGCCATTCTGAGAAAATCAACAAGATTACCATCTTAAAAGTGGCTGCTTTTTATGGTTTTTTGTTTTGTTTTGTTTTTTATGCTTCACCTTATTACTTGTGTAATTTTTACTAGTTCATTACATTTAACTGACCTCCCTTTCAAAGGCTTTAAGAGGAAAAATCGAAATTTGCTCCTAAGTAATACTTTTTGCTTATTTCAGTGCACCTTTGTATAGCTGGCCTTTGAAAGCCCAAGGCTGGTTGCAAACCTTCTCTGCACACAGAAGAGCACTGAGCTGTCCTTCTGTCCTTAGGGCCTTAGAGTCTTATTTTCTTGGAAAACATGAGAAAACAGAACATGTCAATTTGCATCACTGGACACCACTCCCTTCTGTTCCCAGCTGACAGAAGTGCCCTTTACTGAAGAAAAGACAGCAGTAATTTTAGAGGGCTCTGTAAGTCAGTAAGACAGCACTACCCAAGGAATTCACGCTCTGAACAATTCATCAGCCCTGCCCTGACTTTAGACAGCATAAGAGTCACTGCAAAATAATTAATCCAAACTCATTTCTACAACTCACACATGCACACAAGTATACCTTAGGGGAAAATTATTTTTCCTCTTTTATCCTGAACAAATACTCATCATTCAATGAGGTTTTTAATCAATACAGAGCAATAAAGTGATGCTTGAGCAGTAAAGATCCATGTTAGAGAAGAAGTGAGCTTTACCTTGCTGTAGGTATCTCCAGCAAATCATCACTTGGAAGCATAGCTAAGACCAGCCTCTAATATTTTGTGTTTTTGTTGCAAAATATAAAATGATAGAGGCAGATAAAGGCACCAAAACAGACAATTCCCAGTTTGGGTTTCCTGAGGTACCCCAAATTGTTTTTAAGGTCCACTGAACTCCAAATTATGGCTCTACACAAGCAGGTGAAAGAAAAATATATTTTGCTGCATCCACATCTTCTGTGGGAAGAGAAACTGGTGAAGTGAGAATGAAGTTTGAGGACAGGTTAATATGATGTTATAAATCTGGAGAAGACACTGCATTTTCTTTGCTGCATCTTTGCATCTTTGCTTCAGCTAAGAAAAACACTGATGTTTCAGATTCCACCAAATCTGAAATAAATCTTATGGAATAAAGACGTAATCATAACACTTAGTTTCAGATTTATACCTGTGGATTAATGCAACTTAAATTATGAAAACTTATGTGGAAACTCCACCAAAATGAGTCTTACTTTGTTTCTAAGGAATCCCACTGAGGATTTATTTTATGGTTCACAACATATAACAACAATGTGGGCTGGAAGTATTTTACCTTGTTAAAAAAATTGGTTTAAGGTTTCCTTCCAATTACGAAAACAAACCAAACCCAAAACAGAGAGGTTGCAAGGTCCTCTATGAAGTCAGTGTTCGTCTTGCAGCCAGGAAAGGGAAGTAGGGGCAGGAAGCAGTACCATAAGGACAAGCCAGAGTAGGACTGCCTGTATGTCTGCCTCTCACAAATTCTCAGCAATAAGAACATACTATGAATAGGAATTGCTTAATACTGTTGATGCAAATGAGCTCACTGACTGATGTCCACTAGTTTACTATTTGTGCACAGTAGTGAAAACACTTCAGGAAATGCTTGGTAAGATCTTTCAAAAAGTTAGGCCTGGGCATTAAAGAATCATGTTGTCTGCTGCAAAGTAATGGTTTATCTGTCTGAGGACACAGAATAAAAAGCATTATGCTTCAAAGTATTGTGAACCCCAAGAGGAAGCAAATCTTCAAGCAAGTAAGAGTTGTTAAGGAGAGGTGCATGTATTACATCCGGCATGCACGGAGGCAATACCCTCTCTTTGCCAAGTGTGGTCCAGGAAATGGAAGATGTAAAGACCCCTCAAAGTGGCTCTCAACCTCACCTGGAAGGACAAGCCTCCATATCCATGTATAGGTACAACTCAGTTCTGTGATCAAGTTGCACCTGCCTTTCCAAGGCTTAACATGGCATTAGGCCACAGGGACACTCCATGCTGCACCTTAGAGTTGCTACTAACTGAAGGTCAGTAAGAAAATAGTTGATCCAGCACACAGCCAGCCTGTTGGAGAACAGGGCTTTGAACACATGTTCTACAAGTCAAAGAGTTGAATAGTTTTCCCTAAAAGAAAGTTCCCAGTTTGCTCCATTTTCTCCTCTTAATCCCCTTAAGAAAACATGAGAGCGAGCATCTTCAATCTTACCTCCACGATGAATTGATTCACTGAGTTCCTTTCAAAATACATCCTTTGCTCTCTCTTGTTGAGGCACAGGGACTTTTGCTGGGTGCAGATCCCATCAGTTCCATAGAGAACAATGAAGACATCCGCATCTGTGCCAGCTCCAAAGATGTCACTGGTGTACACCGTGATCTCGTAAGGGACAACTGGTTTAGGGAATGGCAGAAAATGGACACAAACCAACACAAGTTAGTAAGCAGCACAGCCAAGCTCCTGCAAGAAATTTAATTAAACAAAAAATTAATTATAAAACTCAACAATGAAAGAGGACAGGGTAGGAATCACACACTTGTGGTTATTAGAGTCATTACGTTGGGCAGTCCTATGAGAATACAAAGGAATTTCCTTTAATGGTATAAGGCAAACTGACCTTGATGAGTGTTCATGAGATTTTAGGTTAATCACATGATCAGAAAACACTCACTGTATTTATACCTGACATCCAAAGTTACTGAAACAAGATTTACTTCAGCAGCTCAAGTGTTAAAGCAAACCATGAATTCACAAATTTTTTAGCAATTAGGCAGATGGATGAACTTAAGACAACTGGAGGCAGTATATAAATATTCAAGATAGTCTTATTGATGAAAAGGTCCTACTATTTTTATTACTAAACACATGACAAATATCAAACATAAGGAAAAAAATAATTCTCTGTTGTTCTAGTTTTCACTTAGTACTTCTCCGAAACACAGGCAAACAGGTTAAATTACAACCAGACCCATAGTGAATGCAGAACAGCAAGGATCAAGACCACAAATACTTCCCTATTCTATTCCTGTGGTTTCTCCAAATATCCCATGACCCCGAAATCTGTGCCTCCTTTTGTTCTATTCTGTCTTCACAGCTTCTGAGTCCTGCTGGAGTATGACTCAGACTTGTTCAGGAATAAGACTGACCCAGGAATAAGACTGGGGCTCTCTTCCTGGTTCTGCTATGGATTTGCTGAATATCCTCAGTTTTCAAGGTGAGATGGGGTTTAGGTCACTGAGTAAGAAACATATGTTCAGGTGTCTGCACATCAGATAGGTGTGTACCTTTCCAGATGTAATCACTAAAATCAATGTAGTCTGAAGAAAGACACAGTCAAGGAATGAAGGCATATCCCTTGGGGTTAGCAGAATTATTCCCCAAATCCACTTTCTGAAATGTCTGAAACAATCATAATGGCATTTCACTCCACTGTCATGAGGACTTGTGATTTCAGGTGTGCCATTTGGCAAGCTGAATCCCGTCACAGTCTCCTTTAAATCCTTTCTGAAATCAAACCCCAGGTAAGGCTTGGGCATCACTGATTAGCTGCAGGGATCTCTTCAGCCTCAAGAAGACACTGTCCCTGCAGCCCATGTAGCCACCCCTAAGAAGGGCCTTACCTGGATTCTGCTACCAATCAGGATCTGCTCCTGGCCATCTCTGTCCCATACACTCCCGAAACAGCTTCTATAATTTCCCATCCCTCACTACAATCTTCTCAGCTGCTTGTCATCCACACCCTCCTACGCTGCCATGACTTCAGTCACTTTTGCTATATACTCCATTAGCAGTCTGCACTACATTTCAGGCTCAGCATCCCTCTTAGGATAGAGAGAAGGTTCCTGGCACCATCTCTGTTACTGTTGGAGTAACTCCACTTACGCATATCAGAGACTGAACATTCATTAAAAACTCAGGCTCTCCAAATACGTCTCTCAGGACGGAGATGAAGAAGGTTTCTTCTACAGAGAGTCAGCCTGGAGGTACTCAACATTCTTTCTGCCCAGCCCAATGAAATCTGCTCTGCTGTGCTGCAAGTAAACTGAAATAGTTTCCCAACTATGTAAGAAGAGGGGAAAAAAAATCCCGAAGACCAAAAATTCACACACTACGCATTATGAATTTAAAATTATCTTCTCTGCTGAAGTCCGTAGCACTTGTTCTTGTTGCTTGAATATTAACATCAGCTTAGAACTGAATCAGCAAAGCAGCACCCTAACAAGGTCACCAACAGCACAACTTTCAGCTGTCAGACACCGATTTCATTTACATGGCACTTTTAAAGCTGTATCCCCACAGGGATGGTTTTAATTGGACTGTAGATGACATGTTTTCATCGTGAAACAACTCTGGCACGAGTCATCATAAAACAAATCAGCCTTGTTTAGTTACCTCTGGCAAACTGAAACCCCCAGGTTAATTGTTAGGAAAGCAGAATGCAGTAAATAACACAGTGGGAATGGTTTAAATGGTGGAAAAGCCTTAGCTGACACCGAGCCTGGTGCAAACTATTTGCCAGAGAGGCCTGGCTACTTTCAAAGGCTGGATGTGAACTGCTGACAAAAATCAGGTTTACATGAGCTAGGTACTCAAAGGTGTGGTATGCCAGAAACTCCTACATCAGTATAATATCTAGGGACATTAATAAATTACATAGTCAACATCTGCATCAAAATATATATCAAATGGGATAACATGGAAGAACCAGATGAAAAGCACATACAAAGACTGTAAGTTGTATTCATTCCTATGAAAGTATTCACTGTATCTATCAATCAATTTATGGTTTCAGACACAAAGACTTGGAATACTGCACTCAGCTCTAGGAACCTCAACTTAAAGAGGATATTGGCCTGCTGGAGCAAGTCCAGAGAAGGCCATGAATATGCTCCGAGGGCTGGAGCCCCTCTGCTCTGGAGCCAGGCTGGGAGAGCTGGGGGGGCTCACCTGGAGAATGGAAGGCTCCAGGCACACCTGAGAGCCCCTTGCAGAGCCCAAAGGGGCTCCAGGAGAGCTGGGGAGGGGCGGGGGACAAGGCATGGAGGGACAGGACACAGGGAATGGCTTCCCAGTGCCAGAGGGCAGGGTTAGATGGGATATTGGGAAGGAATTGCTGGCTGAGATGCCCTGGCAGAGGTTGGGCAGAGAAGCTGTGGCTGCCCCTGGATCCCTGGAAGTGTCCAAGCCCAGGTTGGATGGGTCTTGGAGCAACCTGGGTTAATGGAAGTTTTCCCTGCCCATGGTAGGGGAGTGGAACTGGATGAGTTTTAAGGTTCCTTCCAATTCTGTGATCCTGTGAATCTGCTGTTTCTCCCACTTGACTGATAAAAGTGAGGAAGGGAGTAAAGAGTATTCTTTATTCTGCTCCAGACACTTTAAGTAAAGAAGGCAAGATATGAGAAATAAAAAATGCCTTGGTCAAAGATTGGGAGAGGCCCAAAGAGATGACATTGGCAGATCATCAGACAAGAAATTATTTTAGCTTACAGACTGCAGATATGTGGACCTGGACCTTGGAGGGACCTTCAACATCAAACACAATGCTGACAGTAAAAAAGGAGAAAAGACAGCTGATAATTTTCTGTGTGGTTATTCTCCCAGCTACTTATGAAGAAAGAAACTGAGGCAGGAAAAGAGAGTTTGGCCAGCTCTAAATTTTGATATCTAAATAAGGAACTGCAGGAGGTAAGGCTTTTGAAACCATCAATGCATACACTGAGGGATGAGACGAGATAGGAGACAGCTTTGGTGTGCGCAACTTCTCTCTTAAGATTGATGAAGTGAGGACCTGGCAAGGCATGACATGGTAATCAACTCTGAGGTGCCGGACCTCATCCCTCGTCATTGTGACATCCAACATGCTGAAAGGAAAAAGTGGTTTAGTGGTATCATGATGGTGGGCCAAGAAATACTTATCTACAACTTGAAATGAAGCAGGTCAGGCATAGACCAGTCAAATACAATCACAGGGCTCTGAGTACCCTGCACAGAGTCAAAGATGCAGTTACGTTATCTGATTCTCAGTATTCTGGAGACAGAAATAAGAACTGCCAGAACAGAAGAGTTTGAGGCACCATAGCAGACTTGAAAATTATAAACTTGTACTCAGAAGGAGCTGAGCTGGGATAATGGTTACCTCAAAAGTTAATCTAGAGAGGAGTGAAGAGTAAGGAAAAATTGGAGAATACTGAGAGAGGCAGACTGGTACAACACTATCAGAAGAACACCACACTGAAGAAATTCTGGAAGAGGGTCTTTCAGCAAGACATGGATGTGCAATGCCAAATGATCCGGAAGAACTAAGACTTGGAAACAAGGCCAATGTCTGCTTTGACAACAGAAATGGCAATATTAGAATGGAACAAGATCAAAGAGAAGCTGGGGACAAGGAAGACAGCTTGGAATGAGCAGAGGACTTGGATGGGATAGGGAAAGAGAGAGCAAAAGGACCATCACACACATCCACATGACTTCTAATGATACTCTGATTTGGCAAACACAGGAAATGTTAGTCTAGAGAAACCTTCTTGTAGTAATTGAAACAGTTGGCATGTGATCTATTTATAAATTTTCCAAAGCCAATTCAAGGGAGAGACCAATCCTATAAAACAGCATGAGATAGTGTAATTTTATCTTCTGTAATGATGGGGGTACCCTGGGGAAATGGCATTCTGCTCACATGGGATGTACTCTCTTGTCTGCAGTACTGCAGGGAAGATAATTCTCTCAACGGCTCCATCATCCTCCGATTTATCCAGCCAACGGCCACAAGGGAACTTGAGGCACTGTCCCAGTGATGGGGCATCAATCTCCACCCATTCCAGAAACCAGCCAGTTGAATTACCTGCAGTTGGAAAGACAACAGTGATAGTAACCCACAAAGCCTTTACAGACAACAGGAAATGCATACTAGACCTCTGAGAAATCTTTCTCTCCTTTGACAAAGGAAAAATAGAGCATATAACATAAAGGTTATTGGATGCAATTGCAGGACTGAGCTAAAATACGTTACATTTCTGTATCTGTCAGGCTAAAGACATGCATGAGGAAATGCTAATTACTCCATCACTTGGATTAATTGGCCTTTGTGAAAATACAGACCAGGTATCAACAAAAGTGTCCCTTGTTGCCCTGTAGGGGAAGGGATCCATTCATCCTTCCACTCCCTGCCTTGTTTGTAGTAGAGACACACATGTCTAAAAGGCAGCCAAGACTTGATAATCAAACCAACAAAAAAATTAATAAAGGAATGAGATGAGTTTTTAGGTTGAATGTGACAAAACCAAATATGATGTTTGGTGAAATGCAAAACGAAAGAAACTCTTGCAGATGCAGAGATTGCAAAGCTCCCTGCAAGCGTCCACCACCGAGCTTGTATTGCCACAGACATGTGAATGGAATTAGCAGCAAAGGCAGCAACAGCCAAAGGGACACCAAGGATCTGGCACCAAAAGGTAAATGACATTTGGAGTCTTGGAGGCAGGTTATTTTACACAGCAATGTGCCTAGTGCTCTAGAAATACTGCATTGAAAAGGAGATTATCTTACCTTTATTGTCATGGCCTATCTTGATTTTTTTCAGGTCTCCAATGTCCACAGACTCCACGGTAAACTCATCTACCTTCCCACGCTCAAATTTGTTCTTGTTAATCTTTGAGGCCTTTAGGCTGACTATCCCTGTTGTGGCAATGCAAAAGGACATTGTTCAGTGTGTGAAACAAATCCTCTGGGAATGTCAACAGTGGAACCAGGGAAGTGGCTAAAATGCAAAAACTGGCTTTTCATCTCAAGATCTGAGCTCTGTCCCTCCCTCTGAACCCAAATGTGTACCAACACCCACAATATACAGAATTCTTCCATTGAATGATCCTCTGACAGTGTAAAAAGGATGATGTTGCTGTGCTGAGTTCACAGCTAAAGAAATTGGTGCCACCCATCAGTTCCCTGTCACTCTCACAGGCATCCCAGCCACTGCACACACAGCTCAGCTGCTTCCAAGAGGATTTGCTTATCAGCTGATTAAATACTTCTGGGCCAGTCAAAGAGGCAGAGGAGGGCTGGATTTCAGGAGCATGCTGATTCATTGCTGAGGAAAGCAAATCATCCACTGCATTCACTGCTCAGTAATGTAGTCTCAGTCAACTGTGCTGTTTCTATAAGTGAAATTAAAACCTTTAGACCAGCAGCTGGTGCAAATCAGCATCGAAAAGTTCAGCAGTGATTTACAGCAGCTGTCAGCGTGCTCCAAGTTACCACAATGTATTCACCAACAGTGGAAACATGAAGTAGTACTAAAAGGGAGTGAGGAGTGGGTATTGAGGAAATAAAAGGAGACCCTGACCTATCTTTTCCTGTGGCCAACAGTGAGCTGCTGTCCTTTTACATCATGTGAAGCCATACCTGTATCATCTTTACTTCCATAGAGTGTGATGAAGACGTTGGCATCTGTCCCAGCATTCTTCTTGTCCCCAGTTTTCACTTTCACAGTGTATGTCGTTGATTTAGCTGTCAGATAAAATATCTTAATTTAAGAGTGTGAAGTCTGACCAGGAGTTAACTCTACTTTTCCTTCCATATGTGTGCTTGGTTAGAGTTTTATTTTGACTGATCACAGCCATGCTGTAATCTCTAATTCCTATCCTGTGCTGTGGTAGCATTTGAGGTGAGCTGGGCTATCTGGTCACAGAATCATCTCCTGCTCCAGTCATTCACTACATTGCCTGTGTATCTGCAGATAAGAAATGTGCTCAAGCCTTCCCATTTGCTTGCTGAGAATGTCTAACACTCCTCAAAGCGGCCTCTGCCTGTAATACTTAACAAAAAAAATTACATACTTTCCCCCTCCCCCACATTTTATAAGCCCCAAATAATATATGTGCATGTAACACATACCAGAAGGTATGCACACCAACATATACAGCTCATATTCACAAGCACACCCCCTAGAAGAGCATCATTAGGGAGCTTTCTGTTGCACCATCATTTAGCAAGCGCAGTAAACCCATAAATAATGTGGAAAAGTCTAATATAGTCTTCACTGCGCAGCTATAACCTACTCAAGATTTCCAAAATAGAACATTTCCTCCATAGTTACACACACGTTTCCAAAGTGATGCTTAACCAGCATGTCCTCCTGAACAAAAACGATAAACACTTTGCTGAATTTTTTTGACTATACAACTTGTGGAAATTATTGTATGTATTCAAATTATTATGTATTCAAAGACATCTGAGAAGGAAGTCAGAGGAGAGTTTGAAGCCTTTCATTGGCTGGGAAACCAGCTGGGCCTCAGCACCTTGCAGCATCAGACCCAGGAGTGTGTCACTGCTGTGCAGTTATCATGCAAAATTAGTTACAAGTGAGGCAAAGTTATTTTGGAGGACAACTGACACAAGCAACAAAATGGAAAGTGAGATAAATTTAGGTCCCTTCTCTTTCTATGGCTATGTTTACTCTCTGCTCAGTTTTATGTTGAAACATTTAAGCATTACAGTCCATAATGTGAAACGAATGAGATTTATTCCTTACATATTTAACAACAATTGTGCATTTTGGCCGAGAGACGATGACTGAACATGTTACCCATCTTCCCAGCTTTGTCACTTTGGGTCCAATTTTGCAAGATGATTAAATCAACTAAAAATGAGGAGGGTCCACTCCTCACTGACACACACTTCACACTTCATTCACACCTGAAATTTCATGGTAGGGGGAAAATTACTCACAACCCAGTGAGTAACTGCTGCTGTTAAGTGCTAGTGCCCTCAGCAGTGCTATTGACTTGGTTCCTTTCCAACCCCACATTGGAAGACATACAAGGCTAACATAAACCTTTCTGTTCCAGGCCCAGCGTTGCAAGCGACTGGCCATCGTTTTCCGAATCTTTCTTTACAAATGCTTCATCCACTGGGACCAGCTCTCTGACAATCTGACCGTCATCTTCCTCAACTGCTAACCAGCGCTGGCATGGGAAATAATACCTACAAGAATGACAGCAGCACCCAGCACTTACACAGGACTTCACAGGCTTTAATAACATAAGCACAGAGCAGAGGCTACTTAAAAAAAAAACCCAAAACCCAAAATACATCAAAATGACTCAAAGCCAAATAATACATCTGTTTTCATCCTTGAGATCTGGTGTAATTTGTGGGAACTAAATCTGTAAATAGGTTAGGGAGCATTTACTGCAAAGTGCTGTTTCTGGGCTGCCAGCCCCATATGATTGATTCATTTTAGTTTTCAGTCTCAGAAAAAGTTAAATAACTCAAGGGAACCTCCAGTCTCCCAGGCATTTTATGTGTATGAAGGCTGGACCCTTCTTTAGGTCCTTATGAGCAGTCTCACCCACCAGAGCATTGTGCAACTTTAAGACGTGGTTTCAAGCATGTTCCAGCTCAAGGGAGAGCCTGTATTTCAGATTTTGAACAGCCCAGTCTTTGCTCATCCAGCTTTCTGTGAAAATCATAGGATTTTCTTGGATCAGGACTTGCTTTTGGCCAGACCTTTCCATTTGGTACAAAACATAAATGAAATGTGAGCTCCTGGACTTCCAAAATGGGGGCCTAGAAAGGAAATGCTTGAATGCAGGCTCTGCTCAGGGACTTTTTCCAAGAGGAAGAGTTGAGTTCCTCCCAGGAGAAACAGAGACAAGCTGAGGTTCCCTTCCAAACACTGCTGGTTCCCAAGGTGCAGAGCTGCTGGAACAGCAAAAAACCCCCCCACAGATACTCCAAAAATGGCCCCAACACTCAGTATAACAGCACAATCATCCTGAGTCTCCCAAAGGATGCCTGCTCCCCGTGAGTGGGTGAGGAGCTACGGCCATGCCCTTCTGCACCTCCTCTGCCTCCCCACAGCTCTACAGGCTCCTGAGAAGGGGGGAACCCTTTTCTGGCTGCGTGAAAAGGGTGCAGCAGGGTGCTCACGTGGTGCTGTCTTTGAGGTCAACAATCTCTACCCTCTCCAGGAACCAGCTTGGGCTGGTACCAGAGTTATCGTGGCGGATCCGCAGCTTCTTCAGCTCACCCAGGTCAATGGCTTTGATGGTGAACACATCGACCTGCACAGGAGGCAAAAGGCACGTGACTGTGTGTCCCAGAAAGCATGAGAGAAAGGCAGTAAATGGTCAAGGGTAATCTTTTTCCCCAGTAAAAATACGCCTGGCTGTAAGTTCTCCTTGTGCTTTTTGTATGGGTGGACAAAAATATCTACAAAGCCATGAGCTCCTTCATGGAGCAGCCATGGAGCTCACCAAAAGCTCACTTCTTTCTTTACCTCATCCCAGTTTCAGTTTCCTCTATGTTTAACCCATCCCTCCTAAATATCATTCCTTTCAAGCTTGGTATTTTCCCACACATTGAATCTGGAACTGAATACAAACATAATGACTCCATGGAAATTCTCATATTCACCTCTGTGATGGAATCATGGAATATCCAGGGTTGGAAGGGACCCACAGGAATCACTGAGTCCAGCTCCTGCCTCTGCACAGGATGGCCCCAAAATGTAGCCCATATGCTTTATTTCAAACCACAGAATATCTTCCCTTTGTCATTTACCACAACCAAGAGGTTCATTTATTAACTGTGTTAGTGTGACAGGATAGTCCTTGCTATCATAACAGTTTAAACATCTTAATGTGATTAATATGTTGGTAGACTCCGGGTTTGTACTCCCAGGAGTAAAGAGCATTACATTTGCAGCCTGGAACTCTTCCCACTGAATGAGGAACTGTGTGCAGGTTGCAGTTTCACTGGTGCCAGGCTCATAAATCACAGCTAACAGCTTATTTAACAACCTTAGGCTCTTTTTTTGTTTTTTTTTTTTTTTTTTTTTTTTTGTTATGCAGAATTATTCCTTGAAAAACTCCTGGCTATAATAGTAGTTTGTTAATTCTCCATAAACTTTTTTTAGGGAAATACTCAATTTACAAGAGATGTTCTTTAATTGCATTGGATTATAATGTAATTACAGCACACCATGTAATATTGCTTTTATTACCTGACTGGTTGAGTGGAACATTCAGAGTAGTATTTGCAATCTAAATGGCTACATATTTGAGCTGCCTCACAAACGCTCTCCAATATTAATTTAAAGTTTGTGGTTTTCAGCTATTCCTGGGAGGAAGCATTATTAATAGAATGCTTACAGAAAGCAGATGCAAAAGGTGACCCCAATGAGGAATTGGTGTTCAGCTTATTATTCAAATGAATTTCCTCTGGAAAATGTTTTGAGGAATTTTGCTTTACACACTTTAGAAACAAAACATGTTTGAGCTTTAGGCTGAAAGAAGCCAAGCCTTGCAGAGAAGGGGCTATATTGAATGACCAGCATGATAACCAAGACAGCTCTGCCAGCCTTCTGCTCGCTTGAGTGAGTTGAGTTCACACATTACCTGTCCCTTTTCAAACTTGTTGAGGTTATTCGACCTTTTCAGCTGGCGCTCACCCGTGTCTCCTCTTTCTAAGCCATAGATGTTCACGAAGACATTAGCATCTGTCCCAGCCCCCCACACAGTCCCAGTGAGAACGTGGACTTCATACGTATTCTCTGCAAGTGAAGTTTCAAAGGCAGATCAGGAGGAGCCCAGAAATGGCCGTATTTCATCAAATCAGCAGCTCACTATGAAGGCATGTAAACCCAAAATGCCAGCACAGAAAGGTTTTGCCTGGAGTTTGATTGCATCTATCTTCAAACACGAGCAGCTCCATCTTCCTCCAGCCCTTGTCATTAGCTTTAACAATAGTTACAGCTTGCTAAACTCCCAGCCACAGTGGCAACCCGTGGGACTCTTGACCAAAGCATCCCAGACAACCCTTGGAGAGTCCTATAGAAGTATTTTAGGATATTTCAACTTCAGGCTGTCTTCCCCATGCTCCACCTTAGTTTAACCACCACCCTCTTCCTCCCCAGCGCTGATCAACCAACGCACAGGATAAGCTGCTCTGCAGGCTTGATGGGGGATAAATGGTCCTACCAAGCACTACAGTGTGGTTATCGTTCTTCATGCAGCTGCTTGATATATACACACACACACACACACACACACACACACACACACACATTCCCTCTGATACCTACCCTCCAGTTCAGATTCTCCATCAGGCACCAGCTCCACCACAAGCTCCTTGTCTCCTTCGTCTTTAGCCAACCAGCGGTGTGCCACAAACGTGTAGACATCCATTCCTTCTTCCACCTTGGCCTCCTCTTCTTCCTCCTCTTCAGACTTCTTTTTCTTCTTCTTTCTGTCAGGGTCCGTGGCTTTAGCAGTGAGCCTCTTCAGCGTGATGCTTTCCAGGAACCAGCCATCCCCAATGCCTGTCCCATCATGGCCTACTCGAATCTTGTAGATCTTGCCAACATCTGCAGCCTCTCTCTGCCACCAAGAGAAAGTCATCACCCAGGAGGATATAAGACATCTCAATTTCATAAAGTGTGTTCTCAAAAACTGGGAGCACCTCCTCTATCACCCAAAGTATCTAAGTAAGGGTAAGAACAATTTTTGTGCATGCTTACCTTTACTTTTTCCTTCCTGCTTTATCATTTCATGTTTTCCATTATCAAATCTCATGTGAACAGACTGAGCTGAAGACATTCAGAGCAGCCATGGGCAGGGTAGAAGCAGAACCCAGATTTACTGGGCTCCCTACTTCCCCATTATTCTCCTCCCAGTATTGTCTCTGCGTCCTCATTAAAGGTGAATATGCCAAAATATCATACAAGGCTTTTACAGATTCTTAGTTCATGAGGTCTTTTGAAAATTAATAATGAGATCCATTTCATACTTAGAACGAAACATGAACCCAGCAAGAAGCAATGATGCCAATACCGAAAAGATGACCTGATAACCTGATCCCTAACACAGACCACGGGTTTGGACTGTCCTTCTCCTTCACCCTGTCCAGAAAATTAGAGAAATATTGTCTCACTTGGCTAGTGTGCAGAGAGGATACAATCACTAGTAGTTACAGTGCATCAATGGCAGAAGGCTGATCAGTAAGAAGATTTACATCTCTCTACTCAGTACAGAAGACAAAAACCTTCTTGGTTTAGATTATCTGTCCAGATTACTTCCTAATGAGGTTGGATAGAAGATTTTATTCCACACAATCCTTCAACAACCAATAACTTGTTTCTGATGATTGCTTATGATGTTAGGCACTGTTTATGTTATAAAACTTGCAAACACTTCCTTCAGGCTGAAATCTGGAACTTAGTATGTAAGGTTTCAGTCTAGAAGCCTTTTGTAGATTAAAACAAAATCAATTGCCCACAAGATGCTTATCAGAAAACTAAAATTGATCCAGCTGTCCTGACATAAAGTGTATCTTTCCTTACATGGCTTTACCCTTAGATTTGCTGTAATCATCCTGCATGCCTTGTCCATAACTGATAGCACTTCCTATTGCATGAAGCTCACAGAATCTTATTTTTGCCTGTGTCTTTTTGTAAATAGTCATACAATGAAAGAGATAAAAGATCTGTCCATTTATGCCTCAGAGCTTCTGCCTTGTGTGCTTACAAAAAAATTACAGAAAATGGGTATAACTTTAAAGTCTGGCAATAAATATCTGAGAGAGGATATAAACATGGCTATGTAAACAGAACACTGTACATATGTCTTTATTATAAATCTGATATTGGCTAATAGCTTTTCCTCATAAATTTTGGAAAGCTTATTTCCTTTAAAACCAGAGAAACCCAATCTTAAAATTATAGAGTTTTTAAAAAGCAAACATTTATAAAGTACTAGTAATTTTAAATACCAAAGGATTCATTAAAAATGGATAACTCCATTCTGTAAAGCAACAAAATGAGGCGGGAGGAGGTGAACAGATCTCAAAAATATACAATAAAAAAGTGGTAAAGGTGAGGACAAAGGCATCTCCATTTGGCCAGTGACAGCAGGGAAGGATATCCCGGTCTTGATGATTCAGTGGGAGATTCAGCAATTCACTCCAAGCTTGACTGTGATGAGATGGATCCAAACTCTGTGGGACTGCAAATTCAAAAGAAGTTGCAGGCACCACCATGCTGAGCCCTGTGCTGTGAGCACACACAACAGATGTGCTTTAAATCCTGCTTCCATCTGGACTCTGTGCTGTGCTGTCCAGATGTTGGTCTTTCCTTACATACAGAAGCATGTGGCTCTGACATGTCCTGACCCCACATCAAGACAAGATATAAGAACATTCCTTTTCCCCAGACCTTTTATTCTCTGGGCAGAAAACCCAAGCAAGGAAGGCAGAAAAGGACACTGGTCCCAAAGGGAGAGGACGCCTGACCACATGGTGATCCACACCTGCTACTCAGCCTCATCAGCCCAGGACCTCCTGCTGGATTAGCCAGGTTCTGGCTCACCCACCTGAATTATGAGGTTTCCCATCCCTGCAAACGCTCTGCTTGTTGCTGGGTTGCTCAGAAAGAGGTGTGGGCTCTGCAGTATTTTGAGAGACTGAAATGTTAATGGCCCGAACAACAGCGGGGTGATGCCCAGGTATAGAGGGGGTGCACACCCATCACTACAAACTGGGTTTTGAGACAGATAAGGGAAGAGGCCGACAAGAAGCAGATACTGCGAGGTGGGATAGTGGTTTTTGTCATGCCAGTCTCCTCCCTTACACAAATGACTCAGGTGTGAAAATTCCCCTCCGGGGAAGTACAAGGCCATTCACTCTTAGACTTGAAGGTTTTCATCCCACCTGATGGGGCATAATTGGCTCAATTACACTGAGGTGAAAGGCAGCTCTCATACCTCAGAAGGGGCCATAAACCATCAAAGACCCCAGAAGTGCGTCATGATCCGCAGTGTTACATCATACAGTGTAAAACTTCCCACCCCAGGGGAGGTACCTGGGCATTCCCACCTAGCTTGAGCATTTATTGACCCCCTAAAATTTGTGTTTTGGGGGCTCTCCCCACCCTTGATGAATCAAGACTGTGACCATCACTTTGACCAATGGACATTGAAATAGCAACAATCAAGTTTCATCACTGAACCAACGGGTGGTGACTATCTACCTGTCTACCCTAATCTAACCCTCACCCTAACCCTTTCTTTCTCTTTCCTTCTTCTCCCTCATACATTTTTTAATTGTTATTTTTATGCTTTTATATTGCTGTATTTCTATTGATGATACTAATAATAGAAATGGCTACCTTTTAAAATTTGCCAAGTACCTTATTCTACCTTAACACTCTTAAGTTTCAAGTAAAACTTTGTTATTGAACTTCCTGAGAATTTTGTTGTTTCTCCCACGCAACCCTCAGAGTAAATCAAACAACATTCCCCTAAACCTGCCGAGGGGACCAGGGCATAATGATTATAAAACCTAAATTCTGACCATTCTGATAGCTGGAGGAATGTGCTGTACAACCTTGACTGCTAGAACAGTGCTACAGGCAGTAAAACACACAGGTCACTCACATGTTCACAGAAGTTACAGCTGCAAACTTCTGCAGGGCTGACATGTGTACCTGTGGTTAATGATGTGTGTGACCACAGGCAAAGCTCGGATTACTTATATTCTTATACAGATATGGGGTTTCTTTTCCCAGCTAGACAATGGAAAGGGACAAACCCAAAGTATAAGTCTGAAGTCTTTAGAGATCTAGCATGAGCAGCTCCTTTCGGAAGTAAATGTAAACAAATAGCACTGTCAGATCACACACTTCAATGGGTCCTTTGCTACGAGCCCCTCATAAGATGAAAGTCCCTCCACAAAACAGAAAACCTCACAAAAGAAATTCAAAATCTCCAGAAAATATGGATGGAGGACAACACACACCATCAGACCTGCAATTTTTAAAAAATGTCTTTTTTTTTTTTTTTTTTTTTTGTACAGTTGGGCCAATTATTCTACTGATGTCTCAGTTTTGGCTGGTCATTTGTTTCACCTCTTTGAAGTGGCAGCGACTGCCTTCATCATACCTTGAAGACATCTGTGGCTCCCCGCTCAAAGTTGTTGGATCTGTTTTCTAAGATGATCAGCTCCGTCTTGCCAGACTCACCATAAATCTGCATGAACACTTTGGCGTTGGTGCCTGCGGCTCGCACGTCTCCAGTAACTACAGACACCTCATAGTTTATCACTAGTCCAAAAATAAAGCAATTAAATCAGGAGAGAAATGCAGATAACAGCATTCCCCATGGGCTCAGGTTCAAAATTAAATTACCTTGTTTTAACAAATGTCTGCACAGCCAACCATTTGCTCTTATCCAAACTAAATGTGAGATAACAGAACTCTTCACTGAGGACTAACCTAATAGTTTGCCTTTTACAAGTACTAAGCCAGTGTCACAGGGGTGCAAAACAGAGCCTTAAAAGGGAATTTCACTTCAGTATAAACCACAGAGGGGTTAAATGATCTCCTTAGTACAATACAAGGGAAGGAGTTACAGAGAGCAGGGGGAAAACACGGCACCCTTTCTCAGGATCTGAAGACAAATTTTAACCATGACCTTAAAAGAAAACAGGTCTACTGATAAAAGTCAAGTGGGCAGTAGGGATTTGGTCCTTATTTATCAAAAAGCTTTTCCCTTGCAGGAAATGGAGTAATACAGACAGGACAGGACATGTCTGGTGCAGCAATGGGGCACATAAATGTGAAAAAAAAAGGCTGGGCTAGATAAATGTGAAAAAAGCAGAACCCACTGATATTGCAATGAGGAAACACATTGCTCTGTAATGTGTTATGCAGCACAGGAGGCAAATTTTTCATATGGTTGAAGGAAATGGAGATGAAAAACTCCATAACATTTTCCCAACTCTTTCAGAAAAGGAAACATGAGAATAATTTACTTTCCTCAACAACACAAGCTCGTAATGATGGGGACTTCTGCATTTCAGTGTCTAATTCAGTGGTGACCTTGTCCTCAAGAATGGTCCCAATACATTTTTAGTCCTAGCTATAAAACAGCCATAGGTTCTCTTACATTTTTCAATAGGCACAATCTCACTTGGGTAGACTTCCACCTCAACCCTGCCATCAGCCTCGTCTTTGTCGAGCCAGCGGTTGCAGGGGAACATGTACTGCCTTCCCTGAACTGGGACTGTGATCTGCACACTGGCCAGGAACCAGCCAGACCGCAGACCCACGTTATCGTGTCCAATCAGTATTCGGTTGATCTTTGAAAAAGCAAACAAAACCGAAGACAGCAGGGGAAAAAAAAAAAGCAACAGAATTTACAGAATTTACACATCCAACATAATTTACTCAGTATATAACAGTCTCCTCACCCTGGTGCTTTAGTCTTTCACTGTGCTCATGCAAATAATTTTTATATGTATTTAACTATAAACGTAAAACACTCTTCACATGCCAGCATGTACACTAAACTGCTGGTGTAATAGTCTAAGTAAAATCTGTTTCTTAATAACAAGTGTAAAGGTCAGAAGTTCCTTCGTCACATTCAGTCCTGAGTGCTGTTTTGATTCTGAATTCAGACACTTGCACAAAGTACAAAACCACCTGCAATTGATTCTTACCTTTCCAATATCCATCGTATCTAAAGTAAACTCATCCACTCGACCACGCTCAAAATAATTGCCTAGATCATTATCAGAGACTAAGAGAGCCTCTTTGCTGGAGTCTGCTTTTTCACCGTAGAGTTTGATGAAAACTCTGGAGTCTGAGCTGGCACCAGGGATATCTCCTGTCTTCACGCTGATGTGATAACTGACATCTAAAGTGGGATTGATGTACAAAACACAGACATGTGAGTGGCATTCACACTGCTCAGCCAGGCAACTGGCTTCGAACAAGACACAGAGGAGGAAGGCTCCACATACAGACACAGGAAGGACTTTGCCCTCCATTCATGCATCCAGCATCTTAGGGCCACATTGGAGAAGCTGTCACACCTTGGAGGTATTCACCAAAACATAAGAGATCCAACAGTAACACTAGTAAGCATAAAATATTCTGTATGCCTCCCTCTCACTGTTAAATGATTACCCAAGCCTTAAATGTGCACCTAGGAAAGTGAAATTATTTTACTCTTTTTTACACTTACAATTGCATTCAGTAAATTTGACTTTTGGTTTTTTTTCTAAATCAAAATTAAAAACATCTCAACCTGAGATCTGTAAGCATTGTTTTCTAAAGAAAATTATAGTGTTAGAGCCCTGGTTCTCCAGAAAAACACAATGTAATATTTTTTGTGATTTTCTTCTGAAATGCAATTATTCAATGGAATTTACTCTACTAAAACAGTGGCAATTCAAAGATCCTTCAGAGAAAGCTATACAAGAAAGCAGTTCCTAAACAAATCACAGCATTGGAAACCAAAGTTTCTTTCTACACATATAATGCTGCAATTATGCTCTATTACACAAATTAATCCCATTCATAAACTAGAATTTAAGAGTCAGAGGCATTTCCAGCTGAGTGACCGACTGCAGTTTCTTACATAAGAATGGCAGAAAAATGCCCAGTAGATTTACTGTGAACTGACAAGAATTATTAAGAAGGATAAAGCAATTAAATATGTGCATGTACAACCGAAACCCAGATCCTGTTTTTTGTTACAAGCTGAACTCACTTTTTAGCATTGGTGACTCCCCAGCAGGCACTAATTCTCGGACAATCTGACCATCGTCCTCATTTTTGTCAAGCCATCTGGTTTACAAAGAGAAGTAAGTTATCTTTAAATAATTAGCAACTGTTAGACCTTTCAGAATCTTGGTTGGCTCCACAAATAGGGAAAGTCCACACCATAATCAAAAAGATATTTTTACAGGGCTCTGCATCTCTGTTAACTTAGCAGGAGCTTGACCAGACCATACGGCAGCCACACTTTAAACCTCCACTTTTCCAAGAAGAGGGATCATAAGAGCCCTTCTCGCAGTAGACAATCTGTCTGAAAAGCACAAACTCCATAACCACAAGTTATTCCTGTGAATATGCAGTCTCAGTCTCATGAAATCATTGACCTTCATAGACCAGAGAGATTTTCAGCCTTTATTACTAATGTCCTTGATTACAACCATTATAGCATGTATGTAACTAAACACGCCCCCCCCTTTTTTTTTTTTTTTTTTTTTTTAACTCTAGTTTATCATCGCTTTTTCTTTCCTTTTTCTCTACCAGGAAAGGGATAAATTACATTGTTCCCATTTTCTGGGCTGGGTATGTGGAGGCAGCTGCCACCAGCAAAAAGGAAGGACTTTCTGTGTTTCTCCACATTGCTCTGATGATGAAACTAGACTAATTAAGAAGAAAAGCTGAGCACAAAGCAAGGTGTAGCATGATCTCATGAGAAAAAAATCTGAAAGGAAAATCACAGAATCATGGAACGGTTTGGGATGGAAGGGACCTTAACGCTCATCTCATTCCAATCCTGCTGCTGCCATGTGCAGAGACACCTTCCACTAGACCAGGTTGCTCCAAGCTCCATCCACTTACAGCCATGGAAATCCACAGCCTCTCTGGCAACCCATGCCACAGCCCCACCACCCTGATAGTAAAGAGTTTCTTAATATCTAATCTTAACCTGCCTTTCTTCAGCTTAAGGTCATTCCCCACTTGTCCTATCACTACATGCCCTTTCCAAAAGTCCCCTCTCTGGCCCCTCTTTGAAAGTCCCCTACCAAAACAGACAGGAACCAATTGCTAATCTGGAACCTTCGCAGCCGCTCCTTCAGCCCCAACTCCATCATGTGCCATACAGCAACCATTGTATGACAACAGCAAGGGCCTGGCTGAGGTTTCTCACTTTCCACTTCAAACCCAGAGTGCTGCAGCACTCAGGATATTCCTCTAAGCATCTGTTTAGGGTCAGGTTTCCCACAGTGGTGCCGTGACAGCAGGAGCAGTTCCCAGAGTGCCTGTTGTTCCCAGGTACGCATCTATTTGCAGCAGAATCTTTTGCAGCTAAAAATACAGCTTAAAACCAGCAGGGGTGAGAAAAGGACAAGTGAGCAATCTCTGGTGGGTCATGCAGGGTATTTAAACGGCTACAATAATTCCCAGAACTAGAAAGAGGGAAAACAAACCCTCAGAAACTTCCTTGTTAGATGCAGCCACATAGATGTCATCGTGACACATACACTGTCCTTGGCTGACCCTTACGCCAAAAAGCAGGGGAGCTCATTTCCCATTTATGTTTCCATCTTTGAATTTGACAATGAGTCAGCACATGTGGAAACCAGGAAATGACCCCTATAACAAGGATCTGGGGACATGAACAAATGCCCACTGAGAGCTGGATCAAAACTATGTCACCTTGCTGGTAACAAGCCAGAAAAGCTTACAGTCATGAGCAGATGGAATCAGATATTTTGGAAGACCAGGAATATGTTGCCATTTCGTCCATCTGAAGGAATATTTTATTTTCTGTCTTCTCTCTTCCCACTCAGAGGAAAACAAAAAGCACAAAGAAACCATGCAAAAAACACCAGCACCATGAAAGAAAACCAAACACAAGCTAGAGCCAGGCGGCCCTGGAAGCACAAGCAGCAATGTTCTCATGCAAAAGAGGTGCACAGAATTCCCACCACACAGACGCGTGTCTCCAACCCCAGCTCCCCTCTAAGCTTTGGGACGTTTTTGGGTATGCAGTCTACCCCGTATTCTTCCCTTTCACTCTGCAAAGCAGGTGGCCTTGTGCAGGTGGGCTTGGAAAGGCCTGAAAGCTAAGCTGGCCAGCATGAAGGTGATGAGCACAGGAACACGTGGTGATCACACAAACATCCTGTGAGGGCAGCAGATGTGGTGTTGTGCCTCAGAGGAGGCTGAGAGGTGCAGTGGGACAGAGGAGCAGAAAACTCTGTGGCGAATACATGGAATTGTTGTCAAGAATTGAGCAAGGGTACAGTGCAAGGAGAACACGCCAAGATATCACCTTGTCTTAAGTAAGGAAGCCTTTATTCATATTTTAGAGTTGGGGGATTTTTGTTTTACCTGTGAGAACTGGTCCTTTGTACCTTTGTATCATGTAGTTCTTGATGCTGGCTCAGGATTCACGTCCTTGGACAGGTTCCAATGGCTAGGGGATCACATCATCCCAAAAGTCAAGAGGCTTCTGCGTACATGGATGTTAACTGGGAGGACCCACAAAACTCGAGCTTGAACTCCACCACCCCAGGACCACTGAACTCAGCATGTTCTTCGGGAAAGCAGAAGCTCACAAGGTAGGCACACTTCTGCTCTCCAGCTGCTGGTTTTTGTGTCCTGCAAGCTGCTGTTTCTGCTGCCAGTGGACATGCTGCGGTTTTCTGTGACCTTCGCCATTCTTGATGTTTTAGGGATCTCTGGGGTGAATCTGCATGAATTGCTTCTGTGCCAAGGTGGCAGGATAAAAATACATCCCACAAGAAACAGATCTCGGTGTGCAGCATGGCAAGTGCTATCTGCTTCAGCAGTGAGGACAGGCGACAAAAATGAATCAGAAAAGGAGGACACACCCCTAGACAAAGGAATTTCCTCTACCAATATTAGTAGATACTAATGGCAAGAGAAGGAGCATTTCTTGGACTGAGGAGGAAGAGAGAGGTTTAGCAGCAGAAGTGGCTAAAGGCTCCTTACACTGTTTTAACCAAGAGAATAGCCAGGAATGGCAGAAGACCTGTTTTCTCAAGGAGATGACTCTAGTGACAGAGGCAATATTTGGATGAGCAATGCCACTGCATTCCTTCCCTTCAGCACACATGCAGCAATATCCTAATTTTACTCAATGTAATTCCAGTAGTGTATCACTGAGCAGCAGATTGCAACCAGGGGCTTATAGCCTTACAGAGAACACAAATGAATTGACAAATTATAAACACATCAGGCTGCAGAAAAAAGAATTTTTCAGTGCAGTGCCATCATATTCCTAGTGCAAAAAGTCTGTCAAAATCTTTTATTTTATCGAAGTTTCTATATATCAGTGAATGTAATTCACATTCCACTGTGGGTTTTGCAAGGGTGTAATTGTGTCCTGTGTCACATACTTGGTTTTAAAGAGATATTTTATGACCAGTAACTCAAAGAGGACAAAAATATGACATGAAAGCCACTGCAGAAAGAATTTCTAAAGGATCAGAGTGTGAGGGGAGCACTGCAAAAAATATGGTATGACATCATAGATAGCATTTGAAATCCAGCCTGTGTGCAATTAGAATGATTAGCACATGCATTGGATTCAGAGATACATGTTTGTGTGTGTCTTTAAATACACCCTATATACAAAAATGTGTAAAATAGATAGACATTTCAGTTTATTTTTAGGAAAGAAAGGGAGGTTTCTCTGGCTTGTTTGTATGATGAACATTTTTGGCATTTGAAAGAATAAATGTTCTTTCACAGGAGTCTCCTAGTGCATCATCCCATTCATGGTCTGTCTGTTGTTCTTCAGAGAATTAATGATTTTCCCTTATGCTTGTGCTAGAGAAAAATTAGGATGGTGAGGGCCATATGCTTAGAAAAAAATTTAATGATGTATCATTGAAGATTTCAGTGGAGCTGTAATGATTTATAGTGTGTAAAATTTTATCCTATCACGAACTCACGACTTTGCCCAATTGAAAATTCATTTCTGTCTGGGATATAAATATTATAAAAAATAGGCATTTAGAGAATGTCAGCTAGTCCATTCCTGGACTTCCAGAGCACTTTGAGGAGAAAATGAAACCTGCAGAACTCAGGTGTGATCTTCAAAAAAGTTTGGTTCTGGTTCTGGGGTGAAAGGTTTACTCCTTAACTTTTGAACTTTCTAGTGGTATTCAACATCACAATACCTAAACCACATCAGGCATTATAAATCATAAATTGTTCACTGATGCCACTGAATGATTCGGTGTTCAGTCCCTAAAAGCATGGGTATTATAATGCTAGGTGGCTGTAAGAGAGAAATACTGCTGCAGTGCATCCAAGTGATGTACTAGTAATTCTGCAAATAACCCTTGGAGAAGTCCCTTGCATTTATTCTTGCAAGCACAGACCAAATGACCACTTTAAAAATCACTGACTCTAAGTCAGCTGTTTAAAAAATTAAAAGCACAGACCTGGGAGTCATTATTTCTTGATAGTCTACCTGAATCTGACACAAACTCACAATTAATCCAGTTAGCTTTTCTTTATCTCTGCTGACTCCCTTGTATAACAAAGACAGTTATTCTCATAGAGCTTTCATTATTACTAGGTAATAGATAATCCTATAGAGTTATAAAAAAGCTGTGTAAATGAATATGTAAATAACAAGAACAGAGACTTCAAAAGAGTTCTATGCAATGAAGATCTATGAGACTATCTTAAAGACATCAGTTGCAGTGGAAGCTGATTACCCAGCTCTTTGCTGGAGTTCCTGCTCCCCACACACTGCTGCAACCTAGTTTGTACAGAGGTAGGCAGTCTGTGAAGCCTTCTGCACAGGTGAGATGCGTTTCTGCTGGGAGGCATTTTGTCCTCTGGCTGTCTCGCAGTAGCAGCTAAACAGCAGAAGGTCAGTGGAGCAGCTTTCAGTAAGAACTCAACAGCAAAAGGTGTTTTCTCCAGAGCATGCAATACTGCTGTGTAAAGAGTGGAAGTTAGTCAGGTCTTGGAGACAAAGGCAGTGAGAACATGTCTACTGGCCAAGCAGAAAGAGAGTGTCTCTCAGGTGGAGTCTCTAATTAACCTCACTTGCATTGCCCCTTCTTGGCCAAGTGTTCTTCAATGTCTTGGCTCTGAAGAGGCAGGTAAAACAAGACTTTCTGAGCTGCTGCCAAAGCAGCGAGGACGTAAGCTATCCTTGGCCTACAGGACTGGAGAGGAACATCCAAACGCTGCAGGTCATGGAAATGTTTATCCCTCATGTGGAGGATGCAGTGGGTGAGCACCTTGGCCCTCAGATATCTCCAGACTCCATGACGACACCCGTATACTGCGATGATGCCTCAGTCTCCCAGGAGACATGGGCATCAAAGATAGTGAGAGGGAGCAGTTGTCCCTGTGCTTGATGGTGATCAGTCATGTGACCTTTTCAATCTGAGAGGAAGAGATAATGCTGGCACAAGGACAGCAAATAAAGCTACACAAACAACACTGATATCACTTGCAAAAAGAGACATTTAGAAAGATAAGAGTGGAATTCCAACACTGGTGACCTGAAGCCTTAATTCACCCCATGAATATTTTGGGTATCAGGTCTTGGGTTTTCTTCCTCCCTTTTTTTTCAGTCCCTGGCCTGGGTGGACTGCCCTCTGGATTCTGATGCTCCTGGATCCACAGGTGTAAAGCTAAAGGGAAGTGGGTCATTCCTCCAAGCTGAGGGAAGACACCCAGTTAAACAGTCACATAAGGAGACAATTCAGAAGGAAGTATTTAAAATAAGCCAGCTGCACGGTGCAGTTAGACACAGAAATATCTCTGAGGAGTCTGAGCAAAACAGCTCTTCACGTGGACACTTCATGTCCAAGGAAAAACCTGTCTAGCCTGCTTGCTTAACTCACTAAAACATATGGGTGTTAAATATGGATCAAAAGGCAGCAATGACTACGTGGTGGTTTGTTCTTTGAAAAGGGAGAAACTGGCTTGCTTTTCACAACCAAGATGACATTTCATCTGCTGCTCTGTGCTGTCTCCCCAGTAAGTTTTCTCTCTGATGTGATGTGGCTTTAGCAATGCAGAGAGGCTGGGGCTGACTCCCCTCATTAAAGTGGAGTTCTTCCAAGACAAGAGACAAGAAACCAGATTAGAGGCTTTGCCTTTGTTTGCAGTTAAAAAATAATTGTGTTTGAGTTACACAATTCCACTTGTCCCCAGGAAATGACTTTTTAGAACAGGTACTTGGTGGTGTTAAATGGAGCTCAGTGAAGGTCCATCTTAGAGGGTAGACATCCTGAGAGGGCAAGCAGAACTTTACAGGACCCTGAACTACACTGAAATTAATCTCTGATGTTTTCAATCTAGTTCTCCCCAGTTTGTGCTACAATGTTGAAGCAGACCCTAGTTAGTGCCAGAACAGATCATGCATCTTGTTCCCCACAAGTAGCCTCAGTACAGCACATTTCTTTTGGCCATTTAATTTTCTAGGGAAGAGAAGAATACATTTATAACCCACCCCGAGAGGTAAGTTACATCCCTCTGCTCTACCACTATCTCTGTCCGCGTGATATGCACTTCCCTTCATGCAAGGAGCTCTCAAGATGGCAACACAAAAATTTTGCATTCTCCCAACACAAAAATAGCATCCCATTGCTCCTGGAAAGATGGGATGCGCATGTGAGGGACCAGAACGTCATTCCACACATGCAATAACACCAGTAGATTGCAGCGTGTGTTTCTGCAGCAGGCAAATGCAGTGACACTGGATGTGGTACTGGAAGGTTGTGTTTTTATCTTTTGGAAATTCTCTGGATCACTGAGCTAATTGCTGAGAAGTTCGTAATTCAGATTGCTGTTAATCTGGTAAGGGGAGTTAACTCTATCTTAAACCTCCCAAACCACACTCTTTGCTTTCAGGCTTAGCAAAAATGAACGAATGAATGAATAAATAAAAAGGATTAAGCTGTGCTCAGAAAATTCCAGTTATGGACCAACAACTAGGCTCTTCAAAGTCTGGCAAATGCATAAACAGAGGGATAATTTGCAAGCATCGTTTTGTTTTCCAGTACCTGTAGCAGGGGAATTCCACAGCCTCACTTTCTGGCTGTCCTTCTTCCCTCACTATCACTTTGGCAAGGTACCAGCCACTGCTTCCTCCTTTGCCATCATGCCCTATCCTCACCCTCCTCACCTGCTTCAGCGTTACTGCTTCAACGAAGAATTCATCAGCCTTTGAGAAGGAGAAGAAAAAAGGTAAGGCAATATTTCTCCTTAAAAACAAACCAACAATCCAAATTTATTATTGCAATCAAACAAACGTCATCAGTGTGCTGCAAGATAATTCTTCACAAGATGAAGGAGAAAGCACAAATTTACCAAAGAATGAAACCTTTAATATTAGTGCTAGATGTATAACATTAGGTTTGTAAATATATTATCTGCCAGGATTTTAAATCTCACATGTCATTGCATGCCCTCCACAACTGTAAGAAAGAGAATTTGATTATTAACAAGTTCATACAGAGAGGCAGGAAATCCAAGTTCAAACCTCTGCTCAGATATAAGCTTTGTGGAAAATCCAAAGCAGGTCACTTCAGACCAAATCTACAGAGATATTTTAGAGGTACAGTTCAATGGCATAACTCTGTGTTAAATTCAGATGACATGGACTGCTGAGCACAATGTACCCCCACGTAATTTCCTGGCATGCCAGTGTGGGCAGGGCTGCACAGGGGTATTTCCAGCTGCTCCATGAGTTGTGTTTGGAGATAAATACCCTTAATACCCTACAAGAGACATGGATACCTTTTTTTTTTTTTTCCCTTCCCTGGAAAAATTGTCAAATAAACAACCTAGGGAGTAGTCCAAGTGATGACCCTTCAGGACCAAGGGCTCTGTCACCCAAGAGGATACTGGGACCAGCAGTTCCCCATGGCTGAAGGAAGAGAAATGTATTACAAGAGTGAGTTGCTCCTCTGGCAATCAGGCCAGACAAGTATCTGTGGCACATGCACAGACACAGACACAGACACAGACACAGACACAGACACAGACACACACACACACACACATGGCACATGTATGGTAAACAGTGGGTGTAAACACACAGCATATCTGCAGCATATTAGCCCAACAAAGAGAGGTGTCTGCTGTGGTTACCATCTGGCTGGGATGCCATGCTAGGTAAGAGGAAGTTAACCACTGTCATGCAGTTGTCCTTCATCTCCCAAAAGCACATGTGGTGGTAGCATATCTCCAGCTAGCTCCCAGAAAGCATGGTGGCAAGGCAGCATTTATGTAAATACTGAAATTTATTAAAACAATCATAATTTTTTTCATCATTCAGGACTCTGAACTGACTCTTAAAATAAGGACAACTAAACGTATCGCCACTGTTTAAAGTGTTAACGATGGGCTTGCATATGTCAATATTACTTACATACTCAAAACTGCTGAACTGGGGATTTAAGGTATCAAAACCTCACTGAGTCAGTGATGCTCACCTTATTTATTAATGGCTGATACAAATTAATGAGTAAGTAACTAACTGGAACCACAACAGGGCAAACACTTAATTTAGAGGCACCTTTAAATCTTACTTTCTACATAGGCTGTTACTTTACATCTGCAGGCAAACTTTTCAAGTTAAATTGGTAATCAAGATACTATTGGTTTAAGCGGCTGTAGATTAGCCACCGCACTGACTCAGCTATATTTCTTTTTAACAGGGTACCTGAGTTAATCAGTGTAGATACACTCATTCAGTCCCTTGAATATATGAGCTCTAAGTTTGTCAGGATCAATTCTTAAACAGCATCCAATTCATTCACCAGCTCTCAGCTCCTCATGCCAGGAGAGCAGTATCCCATTAATAGGTTGCAGTTTGGTTGATGTCATCTGCATACTCTTAATCACCTGATTTGATTGTCAAAATTGTTTTTCCCTTTTTATCCTCCTTCGTGTAAGTTAGCCTATAACTCATTTTTTGTGAGTAAATATCCTAGAATTATCAGAGAATCCTAGAATGGTTTGGACAACTAATATATGTACAATTTAAATGCGTGAGCAAAAAATAAGATGCTTGCAATGTCCATATGTGTAAACCTTTATAACATTTAGAAGCAGAAAGGATTCTCACACTGTATGTATGTAATATATATGTAATTGCCACATGTTTCCACATACAGACCTTACAAGCACAAGAAATACTTGATGAAAGTTGTTTTAAGGTCTAAAGCAACTCAGTGATTTCAGTGAAGAATTGGAAATTCTGAACAGTCAAAGGCAAATTCAATGTGCTAATGCATATTTTAGAAGCCTAAATTCAATGGTCTATTTTGAAAACGTGACCTCCTTTTATCTTCATTTTTCTTCCACTCTGAACCTTCAATCAAATAATGACAGAAGAGGTGGTAAATCTGCAGACCTCTGTGATCAGATTCTCAAATTTTCCTCTTGGAGATATTGACTACATTTTACCACTCTAAGTTGGACCCTATGGGTCCAAAATTGTATACATATATGTATACATATATACACATATATGGGGTTGACCCCATAGATCAGATTTGCTTGCTGACACTGCCAATGCTGGAAGGGCTTTAACTGCAATTTGACTTCTTAGTTATTTCCAGCTTTCCAGGGAACAAGCTCTGTCTTCATTTCTGGACATTTCCACACCCCTCTGTTCAGGATATGGACATACAAAAATATATTGAAAGACACTTTGAAAATAAGACAAAAAAACTGAGGGCACCATGGCTGAAGGAGGCTGGAGAAAATATAGAGGAAACACTCTAGACTTTCAGTTCTGAATTTCACATTAAATAAGATGCTTTCTCTTCCTTTGTCCCAGGAGCCAAATTTTTCTATATTGATAGAGGGGGAAAGGCTCCCTTTTTTTCTTGGAAAATTTCCTGACAGCTTTTTCCAACCCGGAGATGCAATTTCAGCAGTCAGCCCTTAGCTGGGGAGCAGACCAAGAGACTGTTCTATGAACATACAGACACCAAGCAAGGGCACACTGTCCCTGACATAAGCCTCCCTCCAGCTGCAACCTGTTATGATGCTCTGTCTACATGATTTATTTCTCCGCTACCGCCCGAGCCCAAGCTTGCAAGGAAATCACCTGAGTTTACAAACACACACCTCAAAATAAAAATATAAGACAAAAAAAAAAGAAAAACAGAAATAAAATTTATAAAACCACACACTTAAAACCCTGTCTTAAAGTGCTGCTGTGTGAACTTACATTGCCTTTCTCAAATTTATTGACGGTGTTGATGCAGTTGTAGAGGACACGCTCTCCTGTGTCTCCCTGGTCGCCGATGAGGCAGACAAAGACATTGGCATCTGTGCCACTCCCACTCACTGTCCCAGTGCAAACTGTCACACGGTATTTTATCACTGGGGAGACATAAGTTAATAAAACAATTCCAGCAACACGATTAATTGCCATTGAAATTTACTGCATTTTTGACAGTCTTGTAATTAACTTTAAGTGTTCGTACTTCCATTCAGTACTTGTGCTGATGTATTGACTTTTTACAGTTCCATATTATCTCTAGAGAAGGAAAACAAGCTAAAAGAGGATCCATAAAAGGTCTCCAAAGAAAGACATAAAGATTTCCACCCATCCAAGTGAAGCCTCATGAACTGGAGTCCACATCTTCCTTGAGGCCCCTGTCCTACCTCCCTTCCTGCCTTCCCAGGATAGTCCTGGTGATGGGGGACCTGGTAAAGTGTTTGGGGAAAACAACAGTTTCAGCATCCAGGGGCACGGCAGGAAGAAAAAAAGAGTTAGAAAGGGACAAGTGCTCAGAGATCTGAGGAATGGGCTCTTCATGTTGGATTTATGGCGCAAGATAAGCCCAGTTGGTCCCATCCCCCTGAGACCTTTATAAACATAGAATCATTAAGGTTGGAAAAAACCTCAAAGATCATGCAAGAGTTCAAGAGTCCAAACTTTATGCAGGAGGTTGGGTTGTGCCATGCCTCCTTGGCACATTTGAGATCTTTATTTAGGAGATATCTTTCTGCCACAGCCCTGCCCTCATCTCGGTCCTCCCATCCCATTGGGTGAAGGATTTCAAGGAAGAAATATCACAAGGAAGAAACAGCCCACAGACCAACCTTTGAGAGAGGAACCCTCTCCTCCAGCATGGCAAAGGGACAAGAAATAGTGCTCCCACCCTCCCTCCAGAACCCACCTGCCAGCCCAACATGCAGGTGCTGCATCTCGACTCTGCTCAGCACAGCTACTCCTCACAGGAAAGTGTCTGTGTGAGGCTTCAAGATGCCCTCTCCACAGTTGATTAAAAGTACATTTCAAACCCAAGTTTATTTACATTTTAATAACATCTGCAATTACAATTGCTCTTCCTCTTCTGAGGAACTGCTCTGCTGCATGCAGATCACTGAAATCAGAAATTTCAGAAAACTGGGGGACTCATGGTATACAGAGCGTGGGTGCTTTGGTGAGAACAGGAAAAACCCCATTGGTCACCTTGAGATATTCTTCTCTCCTAAATGCTCTTTCTAAGTACATTTAGTTCTTGTGACAAAAAGTCAAGGCACAAGTGGCCAATTCAGGAAGCCAGTGCAAAGTTCTGCAGCTTTCCTTAATTAAATCTCCAGATCAATTAAATGAATAAATATTTTGGATTGCTCATACATAGTGAAAGATGCATTTGCTTTTGCACTACTGTTCTGTGAATCTTCCTATGTATTTATACATACCGCTGCATAAATTTGCTTATAACTAAATAAAACTTTAAGTATGATTGTTGACTTTTAGATTGCATTTCAACTAAACTTGCTTTCCATGAACATCCCTCAAACCTTGCATTTCACATTTTAAGGGAGACTGGGAAAAAATTACAAGCTTAAAAACACCCCATTCCTGACTCTGGAAACAATTGTGCTGTGACCAGATCTCTCCCATTTCTCACCACAGAGGAATGTGCTCAAAAAAAAAGGAAAAAAAAGCCTGGGATTTTTGAGACTTCATGCAGCTAATGAAGCACACAGCAAATACTGCAGAGAGAAAGTGCCAGAAAGATAAGTTAATTGAATTGCATCTGTCTGCCTGTGCATCTCTCGCACAAAGAGGGTTTCTTTCTATTCAGGTCCTGGGCGAGCCCCTGCACAAAGCCTGTGGCTCTCACCTGGCATGACTTCAGTCACTAGAGATCCCTCCGCAGGGAGCTCCCGCACGATCTCGTTGTCATCTTCATTTATATCTAGCCAGCGGCCACAGTTGAACGAGTATTTTTCTTTTGTCAGCGTTTTCAGCAGAGTTACCTTCATTAAACCAAAACACTGCGTGAGCTCAGAGGCTTAAAGACAAGAAAGCAACATGCTCCTGACAGGCTTTTGCCAGGCAGGCAAGAGTAGGTAGCAGCAGAGAAATAAAGCACATTAATAATGAGGCTGTAATTCCAACTTGTGAACTAGCGATGTACAGAGCAAAATCTGATGGCTTTTCACTCCTCCTTTCTCCAATCACTCCATGGTGTTGTGAAAGTTTTGAGGGACTCTGTGGCTCTTAAAATTTCTCTTCATATGACACTGTATAAACTCATGGATCAAACTGTGGATGGGGCTTGTGCTGCTGGTTCTCATTGCTCAGTATCAGTGCATAGCACATTGAGAAAACACCTAAAAATGGCAGCAAGCCTGGCCAAAGATCTGCAGGAGCTTCCAAAGGAGTAACGAGCAAATAAGGTGGAGGTCTGCAGTTGTCTTGGTGAAGTGGGTGAAGGAAGGGTATGATGAAGGTCTATAAAATCACAGGTGACATGAAGAAGGCAAAGAGGGGTCAACTGTTCACTGTTCTGCCACAAGAAATGCAGGGTATCAAATGATGCCTGTGGAAAAAAGTTCTAAGCAAACAAAAGGGCACAGTCAGCCTGTGAAGTCCTTGCCAAAAACTGTTATGGTTGCTCAAAGTTTAAATGCTCAAGGGAAGGCTAGAAACTTTGAACAAATAGCTGGAAGAAAAAAATCTATTAAATGCTTTGTATTTAGTAGGTCTGTTCAGGAAGTAACTGTCCAATTAAATAGTCAAAAACTGGAAGAATGTTAGGAGGAAGTATCATAAATGCTTGTCCTTTTCTTACACTTCTTTAATCATCTCCTTCTGTAACACAGGACAGAAGATGTTGGGCTAGGGGGACTTTTGGCCTGACCAGAGTGGCTGATCTATGTTCTTGTACTAGAAAATAGAAGCCTGACCTGCCGTGAAGCAAATCTGGCATGAAATGTGTGAAGACTTGACAAAACGTTGTTAAGGCTTCAACTAAATTTCTACACAGTAAAATGGAAGCAAAAGTGTTGGGACTCTTTGAGCCTGATGCATCCCAAAAACATAAGATTGTCTGTATATGAACAGACTGATTTCACAGAGTCAGAGAATCGTTTAGGTTGAAAAATATGTGTATTATCGTTGAGTCCAACCATAAGATCATTCATGGATTTCATGCATCGCAAACAGGTTTGCCTTTGACAGTTTGGCCCAAAGTGAATCCTAGACACGCTGCCAGATCCTTCCTGCCCTTCCTGAACACAGTTTTTGTGCAGCAAAATACAATACCCCAGGGAAATATAAAGCTATGGAAGATACAAGTATACTTGCATCACGTGCGATGAGGAAGAACTAATAGAGATGACTGCAGTGGCCCAAAGTCTGACCAGCACTTTCTTTTTGATAAAGACCACAGATGGACCCCTTCTCCCCCCATATGCTGACAACATCAGTACGTGATGCCCTCTTCCCACTGGAGATGGGTGTTGTCTGTGGATGCTTTTGCAGCTCCATGACAATGCAGGAGAGCAGGGTCTGTCAAAACACATTAGAGGCACGCAAGAAAAACCTCCAAGTGCTAAACTATGATTTATCAACACGGTTATTTACAGATGCAGAGCAAAGAGTGTGTTTTGTTAGATCCAGAGAATGCTTCCCAAGCTCTTCAGGAGTAGATGAACTTGCTGTCTAGACAGCTCAGGAGAAGGCTGATAGCATAGTAATCGATGCTGGTAGAGCAGTAGACATGTCACTGAGGTTCACACAGATCATCCTTTTAAATTCTCAAACAGCCCAGTGATGCTCTCCTCTGCACAGTCTCCAGTCTTGCAGGTGTTAACCTCCCGTGAGCACTTCAGGACAGGGGATGCTCCTCTATGCAATAGCTCTGCTGTAATAATTTTTTTTTTTGTTATGGACATCCTCAATAGGCCACAGAAGGAGTGGGTTTGCCCCTCTGTATGATTCTGATGGTTGAGAGTAGGAAGATTTCTGAAGAGCAAAGAAAAAATCCCTGGTAGCAGTGAGATGGGACTGCAGTGGTCTGACACTGGAAGGACGAGAAAATGTGGGTTTCACCATCAATCTGGGCTGTTGGGAGCTGCCTCTTCTCACTTCTCTCCTTTCTCATACACAGAATCACAGAATCTTTTAGGTTAGAAAAGCCATCCAAGATCATTGAGTCCAACCATTCCCCAGCACTGCCAAGGCCACCACTGGCCCATGTCCCGAGGTGCCACATCCACACAGCTTTTAAACCCCTCCAGGGATGGGGACTACATCACTGCCCTGGGGAGCCTCACCAGGCCTGGAAAACCCTTTACATGAGGGAATTTTCCCTAATATTCAATCTAAACCTCCCCTGGTGCAACTTGAGGCTGTTTTCTCTTTTCCTGTCACTTGTTGCCTGGGAGAAGAGACCAAATCTCACCTGGCTACAACCTCCTTTCAGGGAATTGTAGAGAGTGAGAAGGTTCCCTCTGAGCCTCCTTTTCTCCAGGCTTCCACCCCTTGGCCTGACAGGGAGAGACCTCTGGCCACTGCACACCAAACTCAGCTGCCAGCTGGGGAACAGTGACCCAGGACTGGCACTGCAGACCTCTCTGATCAATCTGGCTTTTCAGATCTACCTTCCCTTGCTGTCCCCCCTCACCTTATTCAGATGCCAGCCAGCAAAGGGATTTCTCTTCTCATGCCATATCCGAAGCTTATAAAATGTGCCCAGATCAGGGAGCTCGATCTATAGAGGGGAAAAGAAGTTCATTATCCATTTCTGTAAGTCAGCAAAACATGCACAGACAATACACCTCTGAACATCTTTGGAGAGCTAAATCAGAGAGGAGTCAAAAAATAAGCCTAATCCCTGTTTGGAGAAGACAAGCCATGTAATTTGCAACACCACCAAACTGAATGCCTTCGCCTCCAATTTAGAAGGATCTACCAAGGTAAAGATCTCATGCTGAGGATTTTCCATGCAGGGTTGAAGCTAACGCCCTGGAAAACAATGCCAGGCCAAATTTGCCACTTGCACAAGATTCATACCATAAACTTGTCAGTCTGTCCAGTTTCAAAGTTGTCTGAATTGTTGTCCAGCTTCATCTCATCTGACTTCCCCTTGTCTCCATAAATCTGGAAGAAGATGGTGGCATCTGTCCCTGCGTTTTTAATGTCACTTGTCCAGATCCACAGAGACCAGGGGTTCTCTAGAAAGAAAGGTTCAAGGTATTTGTTTTTAAAAGTAAGTTTTAAGGGTGATCTGGTAAAAAACATAATTCTCATTCTTTCCCTTGGTAGGTTGAGAGGGCAAGATGATATGAAGGAAAACTAAGAGATTTCATTCTTTCCTGCACAAATGTATCAACTGCTACATGATGTATCAGAATGAGATTGGCTGGAAATATAATTCTGTGATTTCATTTAAAAGAAAATGAGCAAAAAGCCCCCAAATCACCACTTTTCAGGTGAACTGTATTCTTCTGCTATACATTAGTAACAGGATAACGCAGGGATGTGCTTCATCCCTGTAGTTTCAGTATACTTGTCAAACAACTCTAGCTTCAAAGACCATAAAGCCAGGGAAATACTCAGCTTTCCTTTTGTCAATGAGAAAGAGTCTCCAGCTACTTGTGTAAGGTGCAATGCAGCTCCAGGTAGCTCCTAAATATCCTTGATCTGTGCCTGGAACAAGGAGCAGTACAACACAGGCATATTATCACCTCATCATGAGCCTTCCTGAGAGAGGACGGATCACCCCAGATATGCCTTTTGCAGAACAAGCTGGCTCAGAGGCCACTCAGGTATCCCCAGCCACGCTGTACCATGTGAGGCAAACACACTCAGAGCAATATAAAGATATTTTCAAAAAGGTTTTAAATTATTTAAATGCCTAAATCCCACCTGACTTCAGTTAACTCTTCTTTATGCTATGTGACATGCCAAAAGATTGTGGCCAAGCTGAAAAATTTGTATCTCTTAAGTCTTCACTTTATTTTAACTGTAAGACCAGCACATCTGCCACAAGTTTACATTGGTTTTCATATCAGAATTTGGTTGCATATATAAAGGTGACATTATTTCCTCTAAAGATCCCCTCATCTGCATTCTTTATTGATGATAATGTGTGTCGCTTCTGCAGGACTTGCAGCACCTAAAGGAGAGGGAACAGTCTTCTTTCCTCACTCAGACATCAGCTGAATTATTAACAAATCTTAATGAGAGAATTGCTAACCCTTTCAGTATGCCTGAGCCCACACCAGCACAGCTTGACCTTCAGAGCCCAGAATGGAATATAAAAATATGATGACATGCATATAAATTAGATTTTTACAGATCTACTCTGTGTTTGACTGTAAAAAGAAAAAAAGAGAGGCAAGAGCTACTGAAAAAAAAAAAAGAAGAGGGAGCTCTTAGCAAAGTTTTTCCGCTGTTTTAATAATACACAAAATGCTCATGACCACTCCTTTCTGAAAAGCACCAGCAAGTTTTATATGAGCAGAAATGAAGCAAAGACAATTCTGTGGATGTCACGTGATAGAGAAGCCTGGTCTCCCTGGGGAAAAGAGCAAGGGCAAATCAGACACCAAAGACTGCTCTCATCTGTCTGGTTTGGCCTCTCTGACCTCTTGCTGAAGGAAAGGAGGAGTGATGCCTGTGTGGAGGGGGAAACAGGACCTTGTACCAGTATTAAATGCTGCTAGAGAGCTTTCAGGGAGAAACCACACAGGGCGAAACATGGGTGAGCCAGGGCAGCAGCTGCTGGAGGTGACCAGGCATTTCCCCAAATACCCACCATCATCCTCCTTGGGCTCGCTGGGCACATTCCCGTTTCCTCTCCCTTCATATCAAGGGATCTAGGCAGTTTGGAAATTTTCGGAGCCAGAGCAAATACTCCCCAGGGCACAAACATGAGGGAGGACTAAATCTGACACAACAGTTTCCAGGATAACATTCAAGATGAGGAAGGGAGGGAGTGAAAAAAGCACAGAATAAATACAAGCTACACATGGAGCTGCAATCTGCTGCAGGAGCAGCTTGCGGATCCTGTGCTGGGAGATGTTTCACCATGGATACCCCAAGTGAGGTTCAAGCCAGCTTTGATCAGCTCTACAGAAAGGGACAGTCCTGTATGCATGGGGAGATAGACGAGATGACATAATAGGGCTTTTCTAAGTCCAAGTCTTATGCTTCTATAATCTGGCAGCTAAAGGTCACAGATTTCTCAAGGCTAATGCTCCCTGTCTATCTCCAGCACTGCAGTGGCAGAGGAATTAGCCTGTCAATAACAATCAGAGCTGATAATAGAGGGGTAAAGGTTGCAGATGCTTTAGCTAAATGGACCAAGTCGGAGGTGCAATGTGGTTATAACACTGACTAACATTTAGATAACGTTTATTTAAATGAACTGCTGTTTAAGCAGGAGCCCACCCGAAGCACGCGGATTAAACTCTCTCTCTTATCCTAATTAAAAGATTCTGTTTACACATAGGCACTGGCGCAGGCGAGATGGCAACTACGTGTTTTGCTTGGTGCAAAACCAGCCAGCGAAGCAGGGCTGATGCTAGAGTCTGTGTGGATGGATGAACATGATGAACATGCCCATACACTGCTCAGCAAGGCACAGAGCAGCTCCTCCCTGCAAACGTGTGCCATTGCCTCCCTCTAGAGAGAAGCCTTCAAATTCAGCACCCATGCACCTTGGGAGGCACAGTTAGTAGCTGGACAGGATTAAGACTGGTTATTTCTCTAAGCTCAAGGACTAACAATAGTTGAAGTTATCAGGAAGAGTTTTGTTTTTCATCTTTTCTTTTTTTCCCCCCTCTCTCAAGGTTGTCTTCTTGTTATGTTTAGGTTTTGTTTCCATCTGGAATAAGAATACTTTCCTTCCGTAGTGAAAGGAAATGTAGCGTGGCTTGTCTGCAAAGGTAAGATAGTGGCTGAGGCAGTCCCAAGGAAAGCGAACCAAGGAAGGCTGACAATTTCTTCCCTTAAAAAAATGTGTGTAGTTCTTCAAAATATTGTAGAAGTTTCATTTTAAACTCGCCGAAGCAGTATGTTCAAAGCTGAAACTCATGCCCCGACATCAGAAGGATGTGTGGCTGCTGGAGAGAGTCCAGAGAAGCCCACAGAGATGCTCCAAGGAGCCCCTCTGCTCTGGAGCCAGGCTGGGAGAGCTGGGGATGTTCACCTGGAGAAGCAGAGAGACCTGAGAGTCCATTCTAGTGCCTCAAGGGTCTCCAAGGGAGCTGGAGAGGGATTTTGGACAAGGGACGGAGGGACAGAACAAGACAAAATGGCTTCCCATGGCCAGAAGGCAGGGTTAGATCAGATATACATAAGGAAGTTTTCCCTGTGAGGGTGCTGAGGCCCTGGCACAGGTTGCACAAGAAGCTGTGGCTGCCCCTGGATCCCTGGAAATGTTCAAGGCCAGATTTGGTGGGTCTTGGAGCAACCTGGTCTAGTAGAAGGTGCCCCTACTTATGGCAGGGGGTTGGAATGAGATGACCTTTAAATTTCCCTTCCAACCCAAACTGTTCTGTGACTCAATGGCTTGTCCCTCTACTTGACCACGGGTCAGCCCATGTCACTCAGGTGACATTCACGGTGATGATGTTGCTTGTGGGAGGGGGAGGTGATGGTCAGAGGAGGCTCCTGGACAATTTTACCTACTTTTCAGTCTTTTCTGTCGTAGAGAGACCATTTCATACAGTTCCCGCTCTATGAGACCATCTCCTTCATCTTCATCCAGCCATTTACCACACGGGAAGGTTTGCTCAATACCAGTGAATGGGCAGTAAACCACCACCTGGGAAAAGAGATTGGGAAAACGGGGTTGAATATTCTCCTACTGGCAGCCCATGGGACCTCAACATTGAAAACTTAAAAAAAAACCAAAGCAAAGAGAGAGCTGGAGATCGTGGTCCTGCTCTCAAAATCAGGTTTTCCAGATCAACATGAGCTGAATTCATTGCACAATTCCCAATTTGGAATTCAACTACAACCCATCTGTCCTGTTATTCCCATTTTTGAAGCAGTACATCAAAATGGGTCAATGAAGAAGAGGTGAAACACCAGGAGGGGAAGGGAATGGGAACAGGCAGGGTGGCTGCAGGAGCCAGCCCTGCACCACACCAGTGAACAAAAAACCTTCAAACACATCCTAAGCTCATTTTGCTTTCCAGGAAAACTGCATTTCCACATAGCCTCAGGACAGGCAGCTGCCCCCCTCTCCACCCTCCTATCACCTCCTGCTGACCTTGTACATGATCTCACATCACATATTACTCCACTACCTCCCAGTAACAGCTGTGGTCAGCCGGTTTTGGTTGGCGAGTTGGTTTTTTTGGGTTGTTTTTTATAATTTCTGAGCTCCAGAGCAGCATCTAGAAACTTCAGGGAAGTCTGAGTGCAGATGATAACTTTGAAATTCTCAGCACAATCCAAGACTGCATTTCTGTCCAGCCCCTTGGGCGAACATCTGAAGGTGCTTTTGGAGCTGAGCAAACAATAATCTCTATCTTTGTGACTGCAGAGGGGCAATCAACCCAATTAGCAAGTGATTGACTTATGCATCTAATGTGCCTTTGAGGCAATCAGCTACTCCCATGCATGATATAGTATTGACTTGTTAAATCAGGAATATTGCCATCCAAACAAAAGCAGATTTATTTATCTATGCATCTATCTATCTATCTATCTATCTATCTATCTATCTATCTATCTATCTATTTATTTATTTATTTATTAAACCGTATTTGGTTGTTAGGGTGAAGTTGGGGTCAGGTGACAGCCTGGCATCTGCCTACAGACAAAACACTTGGCAGTGTTGGCTTGATCCTGGGACTCCATGACCTCGGAGGTCTTTTCCAGACTAAATAATTCTAAGCTTATGGTAACTTAGGCTCACCTTCTCACAGAACCAGCCAGAACTGACACCACAATTATCGTGCCCAACGGTGACCCTGCTGAGAGGGCTGAGAAGAGCAGCTATCTCCACATTAAAGAGATCTGTCCTGGCACGCTCAAATTCACCTCCTTCCAAGAAAATCTTCCCACTGTTCTTTAAACCTTTGGAGCCGTGGAGGATTACGTGGATCTTGGAGTTTGTTCCCGCTCCTCTGATATCTCCTGTCACTACAGCCACGTTGTACACAATACCTGAAGGAATCAGGAGTTTGGTTGGGGGAAAAAGAGAGGAAAGGAGTCAGAGTTATGATTTTGAATGGATTTACATTGGACTGTATGGGGTTCTCACTTGTCTATTTTACCTTTGACTTACAGTGCAATGCTTCATTTGTTTTTGATCCACACATAACTTTGAGAAATAAACCTACCTTCAGAATGTTGAAGAGAAACGGGCTTGGGGTGACAAACTGCCTATCACATGGCCCAATGGAAAAAAAAAATGGGGATTTTTATTCACCATATCCTGATGATTAGGTGAAGAAAGGCAAAAAAATTGAATTGGCAATTAATCATTTTGATTTTGAATGATGCCAGGCACTAAACGTGTCAAGAGAATGCTGAGAGGATGGAAAAGTATTACTTTAAACAGTGGTGGCAAGATCTGAAGTATCACCAAAGTCTGGAAACTTCAGATGAGCAACTAATAATGCTGCTGAAGCCATCAGGACCTCTAAAGTCCTTTTGAGAGCCCAAAGATCTCAGCAAAACAAACTTTGGGAGAGGTATTAACCTAGCTGGAAGAAGGAAAACCACTTCTGAAAAGAAGCCAATATGCATACAAGTGTCCTGGTTTTTTATTTTTATTTTTATTCCTGGCTCTAACTGATGGTCTAAGAAAGAAAACACTTCTTCCTACAAGCCTTACCTCTCAGAAGGGTCATAGACAAGCACGTTTGAGACCATCTCATGACATCAAATAGACCCCTAAAACACTCTAATAATGTTTTAGGGAGCATGTATAAGATAGTTGGGGCCCAAGCTAAGTTCTTTGATTAAATCAGCCAGAAATTTCAATAGGGACTTCAGACGAAGTAGAAGTATCAGAACATACTTTCTTCTAAATAATCCTCCCTTTGAAATTTACATTAAGAATTTTATTCAGTTATGCGTTACTGTGGCTATATCTTCAACAAAACTCATGAGAGCAGGAAAAAAATTGCAGACTCATGAATGGTAAAAAATAAAGGAAGCTTTTAGTGAATGAATTACATTTCTTTCCCATCTTCCCCTAATTTTTCTTAACAAGCATCCTGCAGTCAGGAATCTGCACCCAGACCACTTTCCTCATGCACATGCACGGGGAATACATGGACTGCAGATGTTGAACACCATACAAGGAAGTAAAGAACAGCTGTTACATGCATGGTCAAAGTGCTTGCCTTTATGCTAATGAATAAATTCAGGCAAAACACCATCCAAATAATTTTCTGCCTTGTGGTAAGTTCTTTTATTGACTTTACATCCAGGCTTCTTTTAATAGAGACATAAATTTTGTTTGTCTTTGCTTTAACCATGATGGATAATAAAAAAACTGATTTATGGATCAGCACTGCCTTTCTTGTTTTGCAGAAGGATATGTAGTTTCCCAGACAAGAACTACAATATTCACTACTGTGTGGCACATTGGTGACTGTGGAAATAGCAAACCACTCTCTAACAGCTGAAGTACAAGCTGGATCTTTCATCCTCTGCCCATCAGCCTCTTACCCAGAGGTGTCAGGTGATAAACCAGCATGCAGGTCCTGCACAGCTTCACCAGTGAGACAGAGAGGTTGGAAATGTGGCAGCTCAGGGACCCTTGCACAAAACAGCCTGTCACAAGCAGATGGTTCACTGCAGATCTCCCTAAGTAAAAGGCGCTCAGTCTTCTAAAGAAAACATGGCTAATAGCATTAACTTCCCATTTCCCACCACGGGCTCAGCCCGTGACTTTACCTGTGGCTTCAGTGCCCCCAACAAGAATGTCCCTCTGGATTTTTCCATCATCTTCATCTAAAGCAAACCAGCGTCCGACTGGGAATTGGTACACACATTTATTGCCAATGTCCTCAATGATCACCTATGAGAAAAGGAACAGCACTTCAAAAAATATCATGGGAAAAGTGATGGTGTTACATGTGGGGGTGGCAGAAGAGCAGAAGCTTAATGTACACACTCTGACCTGGTATTTAGCATATTCAATACTCAAGCAGATCCCTCCCTCTCCACTCCCTAATTAGTACTGGTATAATTTCAGACAATCAGTGAGTGAAAAAACAGCTTTTCCCTTTTCTTTTTTTTTATCCAGTGAACCCACTCTGCATCTCTTGCGGTGTGTGAGACCAGATGTCTCTGCTATCAAGACCAGCTGGCTGGCCTGTCTTCCTTCTCTCCAGAGCCTGTTTGCTGGCTACTCTTCTCCAACAGCTGAACGACAGCTCTTTGTTCTGCTTTGGGAACAGGCTGTGTTCTTTCTCTCTGCTTTAGAGCCTTGTTACAAGATAAAAACTAGGAATTTCAGGGCAAATCAAGACCATCAGATCAGCTCGTGTGACCTTGTAATATCACTATATCCAAATCAGTTATTCCAGTTTAAAAGCAGATGTGATACCCTGTGGTAGGAAGAGATTCTAATTTGGAAGGATTTGACTCTTTGAACCACCAGTGAGGTGGAGCTGTGCAAGCATCATGAAGTTCAGCAAGGCCAAGTGCAAGATCCTGTACCTGGGTTGGGGCAATCCCAAGAAAGAGCAGAGGCTGGACACAGAACAGACTGAGAGCAGCCTTGGAAGAAGGACTTGGGGGTGTTGGTGGGTGAGAGGCTGGACATGTCTCAGCCAGAAACTGTGCCTGTACTGGGCTGATCCCACAGAGTGGGCAGCAGGGGAGGGGGGGATTCTGCCCCTCTGTCCCCTCAGGTGAGACCCCACCTGGAATTCTGCTTCCAGCTATGGGGAACAACAGCACAGGGATGTGGAGCTGCTGGAGCGAGTTCAGAGGAGGCCACGGAGATGCTGCGAGGGTTGGAGCCCCTCTGCTCTGGAGCCAGGCTGGGAGAGCTGGGGGGGCTCACCTGGAGAAGGGAAGGCTCCAGGGACACC
>JAWWEU010000091.1:70025552-70057232 GCA_035583155.1 Acropternis orthonyx
AGGTGGGCTGGGGTTTGGAGCAACCTGGGATAGAGGGAGGGGTCCCGGCCCATGGCAGGGGGTAGCCTATATGACCTTAAAGGTCCCTTTCAACCCAAACCATTCTCTGATTCTGTGAGTCTATGAAATATCAGTCACACTGTATGAACACAAAAAAAACCCCATGAAGGTGGTCACCCTGCTGAAGTTAAAAAAAAAAAATAAAAAAATTCCAGTCTTTTTCATTTAATAGGGAAACAGGAGTAACGCCCAGCCTTGGGACACTGTGAAGATACATCACGTGTGGCACCAAGCAACACAAAACCCCTGTGGGTGAGCAATACCACAAACATTTCACACATATCATGTCAGTGAGTCAGAGGAGCAAGTTCTTCAGGCGGATCAGGGTGGGACTCACTTTGTTCCCAAGGGCAGCAAAGGGGAGCTCAGCTTCTTCTGAAACCAATGAGAAAGCTTCCATGACCTTCAGAGTGACTCTACTCAGGCCAAATATGAGCAACTTTCAGAATCGACCACCTGACTACCTTGTTCCTCCAGGCAAAGAGCCACGACAAACACCTGGTACTGTGTCTTCCATAAAAACCAGTGCTGGAGGCAGACAGCAAGACACCAAACAAAACTGATGAAAATTAATGCAAAATCTACATTAACAGACAATGATGTCATACATGTCCTCAACAAAGCCTCTGTTACCGAGCCCTGGGTAGCTGATGCTGAAAGCTCTTGGCTACATCACCTCTTTATTTCTGAGTCCCAGGCACGCTGCTTCTGTGAAAGGGTCAATGCATAGGTCTCCTCACATACACATCCTTTGCAAAAAACAAAACTTTTTGCACCATAGAATCGTAGAATCATTAAGGCTGGAAAAGACCCCTAGGATCATCAAGTCCAGCTGTTAATCATGATTCAGGATTTCCAACTTTTTTCCCTTTGGCAGATGCAAGTTTAGAGGAAAACTTTTTCTGGGCTTCCTCGCCAGCTCTAGAAATGGATTTCCTAAGGAGCCATGGAACATCACAGATGCTGGGTTACTGCTCCCAGAACAGGTCCCCCTCCTCCTCCACCACAATCAGCGCGTATTAGAATTTATTCTAAAAGACAGCAGACACTTTGGTGCACATGCTCCCATTGAGGCAGAGGATGTGAGAGTGAACGTATCAGAAGCAGTTGTTGGACCATCTCCTGAATTATAATAACACTCTCAGTTCTCTGGGTGAGGCATACAAGGGCAGAGCCCAAACAGAAGGGAAAATCACCTGTCACAGTTTAATGACTGTGCTGGGAAAAGACTAAAAATCGAGCTGACATCCTTGGCGCCCCATCGCAAAACATGCCATTGCAAATAAAATAATTATGATAAAACTGCAATAAATACTAAATAACAAGAAAGAGGAGGACAGAACCAGGCTCAGACAAGGGAGAAAATGCCTTAATGATTCTCTTTAACTCTTTTGCTACAGCTCAGAGAGCTCTAACAAACTACTAGAGATACATCAACACCAAAAGAGTTCATCAGCATTAGCCAAGGAGGGAGATAGGGCAATTTACAGCTCCCACTTGGCCACTAAGCTGCTCTAACTAAAACTGACCCACTGTACATTGAAATCTTTAATTACAGACCACATTTTTCAAGCAGCTTTGCTCCTTGCACCTCCTCTAAAGTATTTTTTCTCATGTCAGCAACTAATTTTCCACTCCACTTTTCAGGAGCCAGAAGAACCTGATAGGATAAAAAGATCCTCAGAAGGACAAGCAGCTTATATTATCCTTGTAGTATAAGGTCTTATGCCCTGAAATGGAGATCAGAAGGACACCTGAATACATGCAGAGCATCAAGGAGGACAAGCAGAGAACAAGTCCATGAAGAGCAATGAGGAGCAGAGACCAAACACAGGGCAGGAAGGGCACCTTGTATAGCTTTTGCAGAAATACATCTGGTCAGCAAGAAAATCCCTGGTAAAATTATTTGCCAGAAGAAACACTTTGAAAGGTTTATCAACATGACTGTATTTCAAATCTAAGGTACAGAGTGATGTCCTCTGACAACCTGCTCAGAACTATAAGTGGTCCCACAGGCTCTATACACACACAGAGTGTCAGCACAGAGAGAGCCCCATGGCAGAGCTTATTCCTGAGCCCATGGATGGGTTATTTTGGACTAGGGACAATCACAGAGCCTTCTGTTGTGAGGGTTTTATGTAGCCCCTAAAATGTAAGCAAGGCTGGAGTGCAGAACATGTGCTGGAAGGTCTCTTCTCCTTGCTCATGTGTTTCCACGGGCAAACCTGCTTCTAGAGCATCAGAGGTCCTTGGCTTAGGTCACAACACTTCCCTGCTTCATAGACTATGGGATCATGCCTAGCCTCTGCTCATCAGGTTTTCCCTTTAATTATTTTTCATCTTTACAGCTTTGAAACTGTGCACTCAAGCCTGACTCCATAGCTGGGGTCAGGACCCCTGAGGTCTGCATACAGGAAAATGTTAGCTCCTCCATCTTCAGGCAGCAAACAGGATCAATCCCGAGCCATAACGAATTTTTGCCAGCACTCTCTCTCACTTCAAGCAATTCAACCCTCAGCTGCAAGAGAGAGAGGAGCATTTAGTGCTGCTCAGAGGTATTTCTGTGCTTTGTACATCAGCACATCTTACAGAACGACATGGTGGATTGTGCAAATTTAAATAGAAAGGACTGCTACCTCTCAAAAAGACACTGAGGATTCAACTGCTAAAAGCATGTAAGAAAAAGCTTTCATTGCAGCCAGAGAGAGCTCTGGCTTAAGTCAAGCACTCTTCATTTTGAGCATGGGTGGATGTTGCCCCCTATTCTTTAAGCCCTTAGCAGCAGCATCTTTTCAAAAATACCCACTTGGTTTTTTTGTTGTTGTTGTTGATGGGTTTTTTGTTTGTTGGTTTGGGTTTTTTTGGTCTTTTTGTTAATTTCAATACATGTCTCTGACTTCATCTGTAAAACAGGGATCACGATGTTGCCTGGATATTTTTTTTCCCTGAATGCTTCTCCTAGCAGTGAGACCATGCAAAATGCTAATGTAAAAGCTGTGCCTTCGTCGAGCAGTGCAGACTCACTGCAGCACAGGCACGGGGCGGGGAGCTTTCCTAGGAGCAAAATTAGCAGCTTCAGAGGCACGAACTGCAAGATGCCAAGAGCAGAACAGCTAACAAAGATCAGTAGGAAGAGCAGTAGCTATTTTCTGCTGTCTTTCCTCTTCCCATTGCAACACACAAGTGTCAATGCCCTCTATGGTTAGAGCACCTTCCTTTCCTTTATAGATGGGTGTCTGCTCCAGTGGGAACAACTCAGCTCCCTCTGACATCTCTCATCCAACACACTGACGCAGGCAAAGTTGTCCCAGGTAAGCATTTGAAGACATTGCCAGCATGCCATCCTTGGGAAGCAGTGGGGTGGCAACTGATGTGACCCCTTTGCATTAATTTAGCAGAGGTGTTACAGTCGATCAGCTTGTCTGTTACTGATTAACTCAGCCTCAGCTTTCAATAGCGAGGAGGAAAGGTTAACCTTGCACCGTGGGCTACAGTCAGGTTCTCTCCACTGAGAGCCAAGAGGATTATTATTGTGAATGTGGTGCACTCCCAACGCTGCTCCTGGGGGGGATGAAGGGCATGGGGCTGCTCCTCTCCTGCCACCCAGCGTTTCCCATCTAGGTTGTTTCCACTGCCATCTCCATCCTGATGAGTTGGGTGCAGCACTAGCCCAACACATTGCCCAGAATCTTTTTATCCGAACCCAACACCTCTGAGTGCTCTTGTGCAGCCTCTGCCCTGCCCTCAGCCATGGAAAATGCACGGATACATCCCAGCCAAATCCTTCCACCTGCAGGCTGCAGCTGAGTGTTTAGCCATGTGATATTCATCTGTTATTGCCATTTATTTAGCAATATGATATCATGGTCACTTGAACCACCATAGGATGCAATTGCCTTAAGAAATCTTGTACCTACTGTTATTTGGGGCATTAGATAGGGTGTTTACACACAATCTGCTGGGTTTGTGGCAGCAGGAGCAGGAGATATGGGCAGGAAAACAAAGTTGGCTGTGCTTCATTACCTAGAGTTATCACCTCCTGCAGGGCACAGTGAATTGCCAGCTAGCCAGCCCTGCCTACCTTCCATGTGCATGATCTGCCACAGAGCAGGGCAGCAGCTCAGCATCCAGTATCTGAGAAATGCCACAGCCCTCAGAGGCAAAACATGCAGGGTTAAAAGCAGGAAACGAAGCCATAGGCAGCGATGGATTCTTCTCATAAGGCAACTTTTAGCAATTATCCTTCTGTTTTCACAGTACTCCCAAGGGTGGAAATGGAAATCCATTCTCTGCTCAGGACTGAGCAGGCAGATTTGGGAAGGAGTGGAGAGGGGGAGAGGCAGTGCTACGGTCTCTGAATTGCTGCTGGAAGAGAAATACTCTGTGGTTAGTGTGAAAAGTGAAAAGAATTGTTGCTAGAGGGAGAGGCAGGGGCCTGGATCTGTAGACAAGGTACAATTTCACTCTGAGTCTGCCACAGTCTCCTCGCACGGGCTCAGGAAGGTAGTTTAACATCCATATGCTTTAGTTCCTCGATGTCAGATCCAGTCAGTCATTCCAGCCCACCAGAAACTGTCTGATAAAATCTCTTCTTGATGCAAAGGACTGACTTGTCAAAATGGAAGCTCTTTTGTACCACTGCTGACAGCACATTCCTCAGTGGCAGAGTTCTTGGTCAGAGCATCCTTAAAGTCAGACAGCCCTGCCGCTTCTCCATATCCAGCAATCGAGTCTCTAAAAACTCTGCATAGAGTAAAACTCACTCAGCCCCAATCATTATACCTCTCTCTGACACAGTAGCAGGGATCACAGAGATAGCTAAGCAGAGCAAAACATATTGAGCACCTAAATCAACCTCTGTAAGAGCAGAGGAGCCCTGCTGAGCTCACTGGCAGCCAGCTCTGTCTCAAAATCATGTCTTGCACTCGCACAGAGCAACGGCACAAAGATAAAGACTTTTTTCCCCCATTCAAGAAAGCATTGAATTCAAAAGGTTGGTTTAGAGCTCAGAAGTAATTAATGTCTTTCAAGGGTAATTGACAGCTACCTTTATTAATGAGCTGTGCCTTCAGAGGTGGAGAACAGCTCCTTTAACCAAGGATTTGAACTGGAAATGTAGATTTCAAGCACACCTGGAGCACAGGGGATGCTAAGAAAGAGTTTTGCACCAGACAGGGCTCTGAATAGCCTGATCTAGCTAAAGCTGTCCCTGCTCATTGCAAGGGGTTGGACTGGGTGACCTTTAAAGGTCCCTTTTTACCTAAATTCTATGATTCCATTTCTTTTGGCCAACGAGCCTCTCTGCCAAAACACTGTGTTAGCATGTGAGAAATGCTGAGAAGCCTTTGTATGCCTTTGGGGTGCCCATCATTAGAGACAGAACTAAGGATGGCCTGGCCCTAGTTCACCACTTCTTTCATTTCACAAGAGCTCTCTGAAAATGAGTTCTTAAGAGATATTATTGCTGTCACTCAAGGAGACACAACATAGGGGAGAGGGAAACAATTCAAGAAGCCTCTGGACAATGCCCTCAGGAACACAGTGGGATTCTTGGGGTTGTCCTGTTCAGGGCCAGGAGTTGGCTTTGATGCTCCTTGAAGGTCCCTTCAGAATCAGGATATTCCGTGACTCTGTGATTGCTCTGTTGAATACCACACCACCCTCAGTCACTGACTCCTGCCCCTCCTATGATGAACTCAGACACTTGTCTTCCCTATCCAGGCAAGACACCATGAGATTCAGCTCCATTTTCTGTGGCTCTTATGTGAAATCAAAGTATGCATCAAAACAGTTAATATATTAGGATTCAGCCTGGATCATCCTCTGCAGAGCCTGTGAGAGGCAATCTACCACATGCAGGAGGCTTTGCTTGTAGGATATGCTAAACTGATGTTCCTACTGTGACTTTAAAGCGATGATGACTTTTTGAAGTGAGCTTTAAATGACCTTGCTCGGGAGACAATAGTGGTTTAGTTGCAGAAGCAAGGAGCTTAGCACAGGGCAACCCACCTTGTGGCAGCAGTGCAGAAATCCTTGTTCATCTAATTCTCCAAGATTTATCATTATTTTGCATTAGTTCAGCCCCAGGGTGGAAGCCCATTAAAAAGAAAGAAAAAAGGCAGACATTTCACAAAATAAATATCTGGTTTCTGTTTCCCCAGATCTGGTATTATGAAAATTGAAGAAATCACTGAAAATATCCTCTTGGTTTAAACAGTTTTGCTCAGAAATAAGAGTGAAATAATTTTACAGTATTGTTAAAATTCTTATTGTTAGTACTGTACTTCAGTCTAGCTTTGTATAAATCACATCTTTTTTAAAAGTTACTTTATTTCAAAACTGATAGCTGAATTAACTTCCATATTATTAGACATAATTAGTCAAAATTATCCCACATCTTCACAAACGTGCTGTACTATCTGTTTTGTATTGAGTACACATAGATCTATATACCAGCCACACACAGAGATGTCTCATGCCTCTTCAAAATTCTTTCTCTTGAAATATGAAGTCCTTTGTATGAATTACAAATCTCTATTTCCAACCCATTTCAGAGCTCTGTGCATCCTATCTTCCTGGTGGTTTACAAGTCACTAGTGTTTCTTTTTCTTTCTGTGTTGCAATATCTCTTTCATTTTACCCATCTTTAGAGACATAACAACAAGCAAAAAAATACATTACAAGTAAAATGTCCATAGCTGCCTCATTCTGGACACAGTGATATAAGATGGGCAAAGTTTGCAGGGAGAGTAAAATGCTTATGAGACCAACTGGAGTATTTTTGACCAAAGAGGAATACATTCTGGGTATTCAGTACAGCAGAGAGCATGACAATTTTTTTCCCAGTGTTATCAATGGGGTGGTAAAAGATATTACTCCCTCTACAAACCTTGTTTATTGAATGCTTCAGCATGCAGCAAGGCTTCCTCCTTAACACAGAGGGTATTCACCATTACTCAAAAGTGAGCAACTGATATTTATTTCATAAATATATTTAGATGCATTTTCCTGTGCTGATTATAGACTTCCAGTTCTCACTGTAAATAAGGATGAATTTTGATGAGCAGGTAATACTTGTTAATATTTCATTCTCTCTCCCTTCACTTTTGTGTCCTCAGAAATAATCTCTTTTCATGTTTCTGATCGTGAAAGTTGCCATACTGTGAGACCTCATTTTGAAACACGACACAGGGGAATCATAGAATCATTTAGGTTGGGAAAGACCTCTAAGATCAATGAGTCAAACTGTTATCACTAACCTGTGTCCTCACGTGCCTCATCTACACGCCTTTTAAATCTTTCCATGGATGGTGATTCAGCCACAGGGAACCAGTCCCTGCTCTCCAGACCTGAAGTTTTATAAAATGAGGTTGCAAAGCCTACAGGGCATCATCGACCGGTGCCTCACATGCCAAATGCTGCTCCTTCCCAGAGCTTCTACCACCAGTACATTGCTGAGAACTACTGGCCACAGGTTCGGTTTGGATCCAGTCCAGCCCTTAGGGACATGCATATCCCATGACAGCAGGAAGGACTTAGCTAAGTGTTTCTTCAAGCCACAGCCAGGTCAATGCCTCATAAGTCTTCAAGTCAGCCAACATTAAAACCCTGGACACTGAACCGCGAAGTCTTAACACAAGCCTGCTTGACAGAGGAAAGAAATAACACAGCTCACACTCCCAGCTCAAATATATGAGTTTTAGGTCCTAGTGGATTTAAAAACCTCAGAGAATGCCTAGAGGCTGTTAACTCTGTCCTTGCTCATATGGTCTCAAAAGCATGGTGGACAGAGAAGTCCAGCACAGGCTGCCTCTTCGAGTGCACAAACTGGCTTCATAATGCCTACACAAACATAAAGGCACTCCTGACTTCAAAGGAAACTGTTCTGTGGCTCTCTCTGCCTGTGGTCTTCTCCTCTGACCCACCACAAACACGAACTGTCCAACTCTCCGTGGGTGATCTCATTAACTCTGCCCCAGATGAGGGCAGACCAATGATTCAAGGAAACTTTTGAAAGACTAATGGGTTGGGACTGACCTGCAACTTGATCGGCTGAACTTCTGTCATTTGTAATTATAATAAATATTGTTCTAATTTTTTTTTAAAGGTTAGACTTCCCTCTACCTGCACAAGCACACAGAGACATTTCACCACTCATCTGCCTTTACTGTGATGCAGTTCTCAGCTGCTCACTGTGACCTTACAGCCATTACCTGTAAGACATATCCATGGAAACTCTCAAATGCACCATATATCAACCCCAAATCAGGCCAGAACTGGCACAAACAACAACCTTCCAGTTCAAAGTGGGTTCTTGTCACAGCAAGGCAGAAATTTCAAGTCTGCCTGTACATGACTGTCCAGACGTAGCCCCAGATACAACACAGCTACACCTGACTCATCTTGTGATCAATTTTTAATATAACAATAATAAAAAGCAATAGGTGATGACCAATTCACAACACATTTAAGTATGGGAAAATTAAATACAATAAAACTGTGTTGGACTCTCCCATCCTTAAGGCCAAGGTGTGCCACATGTCATGGTTGTCTTGCTCCTCACATTCAGTATTAATAGATCAAATGAGACTAAACTTTACCCAGAAATAGTAGAGGTTGAAGGAGCTCTACAGTTTGAGGTCACACATGTCGTTCTGTCTTACCGGGAACAGGCAACCTTGAAAGAGTTAAGACATGAGCTGCTGTCCCATGCACACTTGTAGCCCATCACATCCAATCCTAAATAATTTCAGGGTTCTGATGGCCAAAAATCTAGATGGAAATAAGTCCTTGGCTCTCAGACTCATTTGCAACAGGCAGGTTGCAAAGACATGACCAAAATTTCACAGGTTAGCGTAAACTGCTATTGCACAGAAGACTGAAAGAATTTTCAGCTCTCTGTGCTCTTAAACATGATTTTAAGGACCAAGTGAGTGAACACCCCCTTTGCAAATGAATGATCTCATAGTAAAGGGCATGTACAGAGAATTGTTTGATTAGGGAGAGGTTTCAAGGGAAATCAGAAACAGCCAATATGTGTTTCCCTTGTTCTGAGAATAGCTGGAGGTCACACTGCAGAGAGCCCAGACTAACCTCAACCAGCTGAATAACTGCCTGTGGTCACCCCAGAGAAAAGATGGTCCATGGATAAACAACCTATCATCTAACCCGAACAAACCTCAGTTTGTTTTATGAATCAGGACAAAATTTAGCCTGGCAAGAGTATTTCAGCATTATTTCTTGAGAAACTCTTCAATGCACCTGAACAGACTAACTCTCAGGACCCCCTGTTTTCCATCTGGGTGATAAAAAGCTGTACCAGTCATGCACAGGGATGAAGACAGACACAGCCTTGCAGCAGATGGAGAGCCAGCAAAATCCAGCCAAATGGGAGTCCCCGCAGGATGTGGAGACAGGAGGGTCTGTCCTCTGAGCGGCACAAATGATTCATGACCAGTCAGTAAGTATCAAAGCTGGAAACTTCAGGCACTGGCACAGGTGCCCAGGGCAGTGGTGGAGTCCCCATCCCTGGAAGGATTTAAGAGCCCTGTGGATGTGGCACTTGGGGACAGGGGTTAGTGGTGGCCTTGGCACTGCTGGGGAATAGTTAGACTAGATGATCTTGGAGGTCTCCTCCAACCATTCTGTGATTCTATGAGCTGACTGCTGAATTTCATGCACTTTTACATCTCCATTGGGTCAGTAGATCTCACTAATGCAGCTGCCAGCTATTATGAATGCTCTCCTCCCCCACCTCTTTGGCAGGACATCAGACACCCTCAGAGTGATCCAAAACCTGCAACACTCAGAGGAAAACCAGCACATGACTTCAGGTTTGAGCGGGTCCCTTGCATAAAAACCCAGCCACAGTCATACAATCCTAAGGCTTCATAAACTCAAGTGAAGCAGCATAAAGCTGAACAATAGCCCTTCCTTGTAATTAATACCTGTAATGTAAATTGATCCAGGCTGCCAATAGCAGCTGCTGGGTAAATAAGAATCTGTGACACTATCACTGTCAAAGGGCCGTGGGCATATGATGCCATGGTTTTGAATACTGGGAATAGAAGATCATTCAAGCAGGAACACTGAAAATGTAACCTGTTCACCTTGAGCAATGTGTGGCATTCCACAGAGAACTTGATGGGAGAAGTTTTACTCAGGTAAGTAAATGCAACCACTCTGACATCTGCAATTGCTAAGTATTGCTGCCATTCTTGATAGCTCTGTTTGGAAAGTACTTTCCTTTTGGTTTTTTAGTGTGTGTGCCCAATTATATGTTGACTGTTTTCTTCACATAGTGCTTTCTGCAGTTTTTAGTAATAGCTCTGCCTTTTTCCTTTAAATCAACCTCTTCAAAAATCACAGTCCTGCAGGGATTCTCTGGGTGGCCTGTGCTCCTCACCAAGAAAGAGGCTGTCTCCCCACAGCTTGGTCAGTTTTGGTCCAAGCACCCTACAAATAAGTCTTCAGATGCCTCTTCAACAAAAGGAAAATATAACCAAAAAAAAAAACAGTTTAACTTTTCTCAAGTTCTCACCCATCCAACACAAAGCACAGAGAAGATGCACATCCCAGCAGTGCCCTCCAGTTCAAAAGAGGAAGGAAAACGCTCATGAGAAAGATAGGACAGCTCTCCAGGAGAAGATCAAAAGCTGAAGGTGTTTTTGGAAGGAAAAGGAAAAACATGGAGGAAACTTGTTTGATTACCTCAAAAAACATTCCTGACTGTGAGAGCAAATACAGCATGAAAGCAAAGCATGAAGCTAGGTTTGGCAACAACAATGACTGAGTGGTTTGTGAAGAAAAACTAAGTAAGAAAGGGAAAAAGTGATTGAAGAGACAGAGCCAGAAAGGAGAAGAGTATGGCACTGTACACTGCTAATGGGAACAGAGACTTAGGAGAGAGTTACTAATCTTTCTTTACAGGCACATAAACCCACAAAACCACATAATTATTCATTTATCTAGTGACCTAGAAGATATTAATACTTAAAGAGTAAACACCACTGTTTAATCCATTGCAAAGAAAAACGAAAAAAACCCCAACCCAACCAAATTTAGGGCAAATTACTTGTATGTACAAAGAAAATCATATCACAATCTCATTTCAGACCTTTACAGATCCAGAGGGAGGCAAATTAATTCAGATACATTTACATTTGCAGCTGACAGTTCACCACAGCAGTCTGGGAATGTTTATCTTTCATTAATTATGGTTCAAGGGGAACTGCAACCTGAGATAGCTGAGCTAACCCTCTCTTCTTACAGATTCAGACCTGCCACCTGGAAGGCTTCCAACCCTTCACCCGTTGCTCTGGCCTCAGCCCAGCTCCCTGGATTCACACGGAAGGCTGCAGAGCACCCACTGCCACTCAAAAGTGGGTTCTTCTCTCCCATAAAGGCGATGGGAACAGATGCCTTCCCGACAAATGCCTGGTTAAAGCTTTTCTTTTGCACCTGGGAGATAATTTTGTTTGTATTTATCCTGTACCAAGCACATAGTGAGCAGTTCATCTCTAACCCAAAACCACTCCTTCAGAAGATCGAGTGCTCAGGACTTGCTGTTTGGCTGGTGAAATGCAAAGTTGCTCCAGTAATTTCATCGGAGCTGCGCTCTTTTGTACCAGCTGAGGGTTTAGCCCATGAGTCTTTTCCTGCTGTGAGACAGGTGTTGAACAGGATGGAGGAAATCACATGCATTCCCTTGAATCATCTGTCCCAGGCAGGGGCAATAATAAATTCAGATAGTGTTGTGTCATTTAAAGATCTGTTAAGAGTGAGTGGTTGACTTCCTCCTCAGGAGACCCTCTCCTTAACTGTGTATTGCTTTGATTCACTACTTTCTCCAGACCCTTTCTGCCTCTTAATTCTTAACATTTATTGTCCTTAACTTCTCCATTTCACAAACCAGTTGGATGAAAAAAGCAGCAAAATACGTCAGCACACACAGCCCCAGCAGTAACTGGGTGGGTTTTTGGCAGATAGTGTCTCCAGACCTTAGCTCATTCCCCTGTGGCAGCCACCCTGGGGATGTCTGCATTTCTAAAATGCTCACACCTACGTTTCCTGTCAATGGTTATTATCTGTGCACACTGGTTCTCTTGGAGTATCCTTTAGTACTCACATATTCAACACACCAAGACTGTTTTAGAAGGTTGCATCTCAATGGGACAAAATGCCTTAACAATTCAGGGTCAATTTAGTTTATTGTTTCACTGTCAACTTCAAACAGGACCTCAACAAAAATAACAGTACTTTGCACTTCTAGAGCATCTATCAATGCTCACAGCATTGTATTAAGGCTGGCAATAAACTGGGCTTTACCAAAAAATTGCTCCTAAGAGGTCACATCAGCATCATCATTCCAAGAAGTCTGCTACTAACTCTCAGTAAGATAGGATACTAGAAAACCCCCAAGTTTCTCCTATTTAGCACCACACTATATACATCTCCTGCCCTGCAGACCCATGGCTGGTATCAGGTGTACTTCAAGTCCGTGCCCAAAACTAAGTTCCAAGAAAGGAGCAGTGCACTGGTGAGGCCATCAGGAATGCACAACTCATTTCCCTCATTAGCCCTTGCAGATAAACCTCTGATATCCCACCTGAGGCTGGTTTGTGGCTCCACTTTCACATCTCCATTGCCTTCCCACTCACGTTACATGCACTATACATCACCACATGGCCTACACGCTGATACCAATTTGAGCTGGCAAGCTGTCCTGGCTTCGTTTCAACATCATTAGCTTAAAACCACTCTGAAAAACAGGCATCAGTTCAATACCGATATCATACACATACATCAAACCAGCGAAGAGTTACAGCAAGAGGGTTTGTTTGCTTTGTATGGAAATTTCCTGCAGGACATCACTAGAACCTGGAAGCACTGTATGCACAGGACTGTAACCATGCTGCCTCTTCAGAGAGCACTCAAGGATACCAGGGTAGGATGCCTCTCATCTACATGTTGCCATTTAATCTAGTTTAATGTTGTCATGAATCCTTCAGTACTCAACCAACAAGTGTAGTTTCTCCAAACAGTGATTTATCCCACCCTATGATGTCAGATCTAACACTGGAAGAAGGAATTACTCTCTGGAGGCATCTTGAATCTTCCCATATCTCTCCCCACTGACTATGAGGAAAACTCAAATCAGCTTAGACTATGCAATTACTTTTCACATAATGAAATCACCTCAACACTGTCCTTTCTCACAGGGCACTAGAAAGCCAAGCTTTTCTTTTTTTTTTTTTTTTTTTCCCTGGAAACCCTTACTTTTGGGCACATCCATGGGGTTCAGGCTGCCGATGAGGTCTCTGACATACAGTCCATCCCCATCCTCCTTGCTCAGCCAGTTGTTGCAGGGGAAGTAGAACCGGAGGTGAGGTCTGTTCATGTCGGTCACGATCACGCGGTCGAGGAACCATCCCGCGTTCAGTCCAGTGTTGTCATGCTCAATCCTGGAGGAAGAACAATACGGGTTTGGGTGTTTTAATGAAGACTGGCCACTAGCACCGTAATTTTGTGGAATGTTACATATTAAGCAAGGCTAGAGCAACAACACACAAAATGCTGTTTGTAGCCATCTATCTGCCCAGAGTGTTTTGAAGAAGTTACAGCCTTTTACAGGGTATTTTAAAAATAATAACCTTCCACATGTATTTGTGGGCAGATATCATATCTGTGGGCTGTTACCTGCCAGGGGTGCACACAGACACACACATCCCTCCACGTTCATTCAATATACGCATTCATTCACCTTGCACTGCATATCTAAAACATAAGGGACTCTCTTCCCACTCTATTCCTCCTACTCTATTCTCCATCTTACCACCTCTTCACAGCTTTCTTTGCACTACTTACTAATTTTTAATTTGATAGCGGTTGGTCAGGTGGTGGTTAAACATAATAATCATTTACATGATACTAATTTAGCAAAAGAAGATAGCAAACCCCATTTACCTCCCTTGGGACATAAAATCAGTCCTAAATGTTTTTCCCCATGATTGCATATGACAGAAATACAATTCTTGGTGGGGAGCATGGATAAGCAATACCATAGGTGATTTCACGCTTCAGTTCGAATCTTAGGCAGTAAACAAGCTTTTACCACCCCTTAACTTCACCTTGATGGGAGCACGTTAACGAATGATGAATAAAACATGGAAATACGAAAACCTCTACAGCCTGTCATCCAGTTAGCACCTTGCAGAGAAGGCGTTGTGGTAGGAACGTGGTGCAGGTACCTTATTTTCTTTATTTGTCCGACGTTATTGGTTTTCACTCGGAACACGTCTGTTTTGCTCCTCTCAAAGGCCGTGCTGCTCCTGTAATGCACATGCATCAAAAGCTATGGTGAAAAAACATCACCCTTTACAGCAAGCACACGTGGTGGCCTGACAGAGTGCTAGTGTTAAGGATGAAGAAATGTCATTTCTAGTACTGGAAAGGCCTACTTTTCAATGCCCTGTGACAAGTTTTGGATGCTCTGAATACTGACATTTAACAGATCTTTTTCCCTTCTCAAGATCTAAGAGCCCTTACAGAAGCTGAGATGGAAGCTTTGAGGGAAATGCAACATGCTTTTCACCTCAGTTTCCCATTCCCAGCCATGTCCTCTCCTGCCATCCTAGTCTCCAGGGATCAAGCAGATTTGCTTCTGGAGATGGAGCAAAGGGGCTCCACAGCCCAGCAAGTTCCCTGCGAGGTTACAGATGTGCCCAGAGCTCAGCCAGAGAGAAAAGCATCCCACCGCACTCAACTTTCCAGGTCCATCTCCCACCAGTTTTTAACAGGTACTAAAACTTGCTTTAACACTTTCTCCTACGATTTGCAACTCATTCGAAGTAAAACAATTGTAGGACTGGGAGTAGTTTGACTGTTTTGGTGAAGTGTTAAAGATGCTGGTTGTATTTCACAAGTTTAAGTGAAAAAGCAGTATAAAGTCTATTGGCCCAGGTCAGGGGATGTAGAATTTAATTCCCATTTCTGCCTCTAGCCTGCAGTGTGATCCTTGGCAAGCACCTCCATCCTTTTCTATGCTCGTATTTTCCACAAAAACCCTGTGAATAACATCAGTGCAAAGCCTATCCTTGCTCTGAAGATGGAGTCTCTCCCACCTGCCCTCCCGGATGGGCCCCCCTTTCACCTAAGCACAGCCACGCATGATTAAACACAGCAAAATCCAGAGGTCATATTAAAATCAAGGAAAAAAACCCACAGCACTTCAGCAGCAAAAAGCCACAGTGACAGCGGCTTGTACTCAGAAAGTTAATGAATATTAATAATTCCAGCAAAAGGGGTTCGGTTTTGCTCTGCATCACTGAAGGATCTGCGTGTGCCTTGCTTACAGGTTATTTGTGTGCTCTCCACACCCATGCCCAGCCTTCCTCCTTCTCGCCCTCCTCCTCCGTTCTGCTGTTTCAGAAACCACACCGGGAGCATCGCCCGAGTATGAAAAGGCTAAAATCGTTAACCTTGCCGTGAAGGCAGGAGACAATTAAACCCGGCTGAGCCTCCCCCAACCAGGCTGCCGGAGAGAAAACAGCCCGCGAGTGCGAGGCAATTAGTCTGTCAGGCTTGAATGAGCATCGTAATGACAGCAGCGTCTCCCGGCATCGGGCTCCCGAGATCGATGCAGTGCTGCAGACTGCCACACGGACGGCACGGAAGTGTTAAGGGAGAATAATCAGCCTAAGCTCTCAGTGCACCGGTGGATGCTGGTTTATGGCAGTCCCACCGCTGTGCTGGGCTCTTTGGGTCGCTGGGATGGATGGTGGGGAGGAAAACTCCTTTTGGAGGGCATCCGAAAGTGCCCACTGAACCGATGGTTCATGCATCCTGAAATAGCTTGGGGAACCATTGGAAAACGTGACACAGTCCAGGAGTCAAGCCCCTGGGAAGTCGTGCTGTCGAAAGGTAGAAAGAATTTGACAAACCTCTTCCCTTGAGGAGGACCTGCAGCATCAACAGCACAGAAAAGGAAAAATCCAATCCCTCCTTCTAGTATGTTTCAGTATTGCCAATTACGTGGGGAGAGAAAGAGTGAGGGAATATCTCACAGTAAATGGCTATACTGAAATTTAGCCTGAAAAAAAAAACCAAAAAAGAGTGAGAGAAAAGGAGAAGTTACAGCTGGTCCACATTGGAGTCTGGTCTGGGCTGGGGCTGGGATAAGACATTCACAGCCTGATTGCCTTAAGGAGCTCGTTACACAAACCAGTGCAGAACATCGGCTTGCGCAGCCCAGACGCAAATAAAGTAGGAAAAAACCTGACTTGGAAATTACAGCACTAAATTTCCGTGTTCGAGCCTGACTGGGTTCAAACCCAGGGACCTTAGACTGTAAGATTAGTCTAAGGATCTGCTGAATTTCACGTGAACACTATCACTGAACTAAAATACCAGGCCAAGGCAACTTCAGGAATATGTTTCAATTGGGTCTGCTATTTCACATGTTTGATTGGCCTTCACAGCTCTGTTTTTTTCATAGTCTGTTGTAGCGTTTTGTCCAACTGCTTTGTAAGAAACATCCAAGAGACTTCATCAAAGACTAATATATTACATTCTTATGTATATATTTTGTATCTGAAGCTGATTTCAGATATTTTCAGTTGAATAATTGCCTGTAGGCTGCAGTGCTCATGGAGCTGCAAATGTACAGTGATTCAGAACACTTTGTCCCCTGGTTGGGTAAGTCACGTTGCTAAAAATCACCGCAAGATCTGGTGCATATTCAAGTGTAGCATTTATAAATCCCTGCATGCATTTCTTCTGCAGGCCATGGGCACAGACAAGAGAGTCAGTGGCACGAGAATTTTGCTTCTACTTGGTGTGCTGGCAGCAAGAGACAGTCAATGATGTGGGTTTGTATGCAAAAGTACATAAACATTTGTACCAGTAAATAGCTTTTTTCCTTTTTTTTTTTTTTTAAAATAAAGGTGAATTAACAAGAGCAAATCCCACCACCTAAATGAAAGTCACATTTGAAATGGAAACTCTGAATGTTTGTAGGAATTAGTCTTCACTTCTGATCGGCTAACAGCACCCTTTCTGCTGCTGAGCTCTTAGGAACAGAGGGAATTTCTGGGTTCTGATCACAGCAGAAGCATAAAAATAATAACCTTCAGCAGTAATGGAGTAACCTAAACCAATTTAGTTTTGAATCCCTGCTTAACAATCATTTAAATTGCCTTTCCATTAGGTGTTTTACCTGAAAATGCTTTTTTACACTCAACTGCCAGAAAAAGCACTGTGGATGAAGGGCTGCACAGAAGCACAAAGTGTTATTGTGGATGTCAGTTCAAACAAAATTTTAAAGATGCTCTATTAAACCATTAGAAAGAGTCAGTTTTTGGTTGCATTTCCATGAAATGCTGCCCACAGGTCTGCCTGCTCCTGCCACTGATGTTTAGCAGCATTAGGAGGAGTTGGGTATTGGGGATGATTTCCAAGGTCACACAGAAAAACCAGTACACAGCCTGCCACTCTAGAAAAAAATAAATGCCATTGGGTTCACCTCAACCGAAGCTCATGGGAGGTGAGTTCCTCATGTACTATGGGTGGGCAGCATAGTTGTAACACATCATAGAATGGTATGTTAAATCATTTGGGTTGGAAAAGGCCTCGAAGATCATCAAGTCAAACCATTCCCCAGCACTGCCAAGGCCACCACTAACCCCTGTCCCCAAGTGCCGCATTCACAGAGCTTTTAAATCCCTCCAGGAATGGGGACTCATCGCTGGCCTGGGCAGCTGTGCCAGGGCTGGACAACCCTTTCCATGAGCAAATTATTGTCAATATCCAACCTAAATCTCCCCTGGTGCAGCTTGAGTCCATTTCCTTTCATCCTGTCCCTGTTCCCTGGAAGCAGAGCCCGACCCACCCCGGCTCCCCTCTCCTGTCAGGGGAGTTGCAGAGAGCGAGAAGGTCCCCCCTGAGCCTCCTTTTCTCCAGGCTGAGCTCCCCAGCTCCCTCAGCTCCTCCTCATCAGACGTGCTCCAGACCTTCCCCCAGCTCCATTGCCTTTCTCTGGACTTGCTCCAGACCCTCCCTTCCTTGTCATGAGGAGATCAAAACTGAAGACAGGATTTGAGACATGTCAGGGCTGAATTAAGAGAGACAGGAAGGACATTGAATTTCTTCCCAAAAATACTTCTGTCCCCATATATTTGCAATTGCTGTAGTGGGCTTTTTCCACATCCTGTTTTCATGTAGGATTTCCACTTCCATCCCTCAGCCAGCACTGTCTCTAAAGGGGGCAGGGATGAACACTGGTCAGTCCCTGCTGTTTGGCTGTCTTGAAAGTGCAGACAGCTTTGCTCATCCTTGGGTCGTCCAATATACATTATAGGCTGGGTTAATGTGTGTTATGAGGCCACTGGATAAGATGGCATCTTGCCAGAAGATGCAAAAAGTATTGGAAAAATGCTGACAATGTGTTGGCCTCATCCCTCTGTTCCTCCCCACACATCCACTATCGATCATTCCTGGAGAGAGGACACTGGCCTGTACAAATTCACAAACAGCCTAACTGCAAAAAAACCCCCAAAACATATGTTCAAACCATATTTACTCTTAGCACAGAGCTCCAATAGCAGCATCATTAACCTCCTTCTTGGAGCAACAAATACTTCAGGGAGTTTGGTCTGTAAATATTTATCCAAGACTGCTGTCATGAGCTGACAACATCAGTCAGCGAGTGCCTGGAAATACCACATGAGGCAGCACGCATCCAAAAACACTCCAGATGGGAAAGAAACCAGCAAAACAGCACAGCCACTGTGAATGTCTGTACCAAGGACAGTACTGTCCAGCAGAAGAAATCCTGTTTAAACAAGCGCAGAAAAATCAGTGGAAAAACAGTCCAGTTTGAAAGGATTTAATTGGATGAGATTAATTGCTCTGGGGTGTAGCAGCATGATGACACCCTGGAGTCAAACATCAGCTCAGATCCATGGGAGCCTGTGTCTGAACTTACCCTGAAACTTTACAAAGTGCCACAGGCACACTGAAACAGCCCCTGCCTTATCCATAAGCATTCCAGGTACAGATTCAGACAGCCTTAATGACAGACAGAGGATAAGTGCTGCTTCACTTTGTATTGCACGGAGCAGCAGCATCTTAATATCAGTTTCTCATCTTTGGTGGCGTGATTTGCATAAATAAAATAAAGAGGTGGTGTTTAATTTAGATAATCTTAGCTCTGCTTTATCATAGAATCATAGAAAGGCCTGGGTTGGGAGGGTCCTTAAAGACCACCTTGTTCCAACCCTCCCTTGCCATGGGCAAAAATGTTACCTACAGTTTGGTTGCTATTTGTTGGAGAAACTGTATACAAAGCAAAGTGTCACTGATAACAGCACAAAGTTTGCTCATCATTTCTCTGTATTAAATTACATTCTGAATTGTGTTCACTTTGCCAAATTTGGGGGACAAATTTTACTCTGTTGGAAGTCTTCATTCCATTCCCAAGGAGAAGTATTTTTAAATTTTTCTCAAGAACCAGCTCAGGCACTTTTAGGATTTACATTAATGAGTTGGGATACAGGCAGTATTTTCAGCAAGACAGGACAGCTGAGTTTGTTCCAGGAAGACACCTTATACTCATCCCATGGGGAAGCAAATTTAAGCAAATTGCTGAATTTTTTTCAAAGACTTGACCTTCCTTGTAGTTGTACCACCAGCTGCTTGCACAGCTGCCACTGGATTATAACTTATACATAGGCCAATTCCATAGGCTTTTGTATTTGGGTTGTTCAATGCTGCTATCTAAGCACTGTCTCAGGTATTTTGTTCCTGAAATGCCTAGACACAGGCTAGGTAATAAGAGAGAAAGAAGGGGGGAAAAAAATCCCACTTAATTTCTTTTTCAGAAGGGGATGTGCCATCACTTAACGCCCTCCCAGATCATCAAGTCGTCAGAGCACACTGTAAGTGCTGCAGATTCCTAAGGGTAAATCAGAGCACTGTTAGACTCATAAACAGCTTTAAGATGGGAAACAGCCCGTGGCATTAATGGAAAAGCATTGCAGCTCATCTCTGAAGCAGCACTTGAGCAGCAATGTGAGAATCCTCCCCTCTGCACTTGCTGTTCATTTCCTTCCTGGCCTGAACAGAAACTTCTGTACCAACTATCTAACCCTTCCTAACTTATTATATTAACTACTCAGAGTAAATAAGCCTGCTTTCCTCTATTTATTTGTTCATCCCAGAGCAGTTAAACAACAAAATAATATCTTCTGCAATTGGGCTTGGCTTAACTGTGTTAGAGCTACAAACCTTACCATCCTTTGAAGACCATCACATACATACTCTGCAATTCATATGTATGTGCTGGCATTAGGAACAGAAAAAGCTCTCTATAGGCAGCCAAGACCAGGTAGAAGAGACTGCCAATTAAAAGTATTAAACACTGGAAAGAAAAAAAAAATAATAAAAAACAATCACTGTTAGTCCTCAAATTCAGTAAGAAGGCAGCTGTCACCAATTATTTCATCTTTCTCCCAGAATGCCATAGCTGCTAAATCTTCTCCATGTCTTTTTCTCTTCTTTATTTTTCTCCAGGGAAAAATCTCACCATGAATATTAACTGCAGTTGTCACAAGCTGGACCAGGTAAGCCTGACCCTGAAAAGTGAATTAGTTTACACTAGCAGGCAATACACAGATTTGGACTAAATGCTGTGAATGAGCTGGCACTGGCAATCCCAGCTGACTATTGTATTTATTCCCTGGCCTCAGCTTGATGAAAAACACTTGAGCATAGAGAAATAAAATACTGTGGAGGATCAGCACACTTTGGTCAGTGTTGGACCCCAGAAAATGAATTCATGCCTATGGAAAAGGTCTTGGCAACTGCCAAAATGCCACCAAGCATTGCCTTGGTGTTCACCCCTGTGCCTGTGATGGAGCCAGTGGAAAAAAACTCATTTATGGTAATGCTTTTAGCTTCTGGCTGAGCTGTAGCTGGTGCAGAATGGCAGGTGGGGAACTGAAGAATCGTGTGAGCTGGGTTTGAAGTGGGAATTTGCCAAGAGCTGCTGGGCCCAAGCAGCACTTTGCTAGCACTCACCCACCACCTCCAGCCCCAGTGTTACTGTCCCCCCAAAATGACAGACAGTGACTGCAAAGGGGGAGTCATTCCAGTCCCTCCCAGACCCCAAACGCTACTTCACTAAACGTCCTTGCCTAAATAAATCACTGAATCACAGAATACTTTGGGTTGGAAGGAACCATAAAACTCATCTCATTCCAACCCCCTTGCTACAGGCAGGGACACCTTCCACTATCCCTGGTTGCTCCAAACTCCGTCCAACCTGGCCTTGGACACTTCCAGGGATGGGGCAGCCACAGCTTCTCTGGGCAACCTGTGCCAGGGCCTCACCATCTTCATAGCCAAGAATTTCTTCCTAACACCTAATCTAACCCTGCGCTCTGTCAATTTAAAGCCACTCCCCCTTGTCCTTTCACTCCATGGCCTTTTTTTTTTTTTTTTGTAGGCCCCCTTTAGGTACGCATATTTTGGGTGCTGCCACTTTCCAGGACTGATGTTCCTTCTGGCAAGTCATGACAAAGACTTATGTCTTTCACAGTTACCTTATTGTTGGCCAATGTTAAAAACACATGATATTTCATCAGCTTGCCATGTCTTCCCTTTACCGCGCATGACACAAAGACCTGAAATGTCATGTATTTCACTACCAGCACACAGTCACGAAAGAAATAAGAAAAACCTATTCTAACCAGAAACTGAAATGGTAGTACCATCTTTAGGCAATGCATGATATTTTAGCTGTCTGTCATACATGAGGAAATGTAAACTCCCATAAAATGTCATGCATTTGCAGTCATAGGTGAACTCGTGTAAACATCTAGTTGAAAGATGCATGAGATTCCATCCTTTTGCCATATTCACGAATCTGCACAACAAATTTTGGGGGGCAGACTGACTGTTTTATGGTTTGCTTCATATTTAGGAGACAAGACTATCAAGCAGATCTGCAGACACTCCTACGCTTGGACTAGCTTTTTCCTCGCTGTTCCTCGATGAAGCTCTGTAACATGCCAGACTTTGCTTAGAAACACAGAAATTTTGCTGATGTTTGGGAAACCCCCAGCGGAAAGCTGTAGTTGCAGTTCTAGCGGTCACCTCCTGTGGGACCAGTTTTAAGAGTCCTGAACTACAGAAGGTTGGCTTCCCGTGCCTTTCATCCTTGCTTACCAACACCTCAGCCATCTGCTCTCTGCAGCAACAGGGACCAAGCCCAAAATGTTAACCCAGGTCTGAACAAGCTCAGAGTGTTGCTGCTGCAGCCTAAAATAATCCCTGTGTGTCCTTTCTTTTTTTCTTTCACAAAGTGAGAGAGCAGGAGGAAAGAGCAGGCATCAACCAAAGTGCCAGCAGAGATGACTTGTACAACCAGTAGCTTGTTTAAGAACCCAGCTGATTCAGAAATCTATTATGGAGATCCCTTGATTTCTTCTCTAAAGGGTATACAGTATATTCATTATTTCTTTTCAAGCTAGTATTTGGATTCTTTCCATAGCCATGAGCAGATGAATGCTTTCCCAACGAAATGGCTATTTATGTAAATGCTGACCACAAGAAAACTCCCTGGAAAGCAGATTTTGCTTTGATGGCTTTGCCAAATGCTACGAGACAGGTTTGGGTCCTTGAAGGTCTCTCCTCAGCAGAGCTACTGTTGCACCCAGCTCTCTCACTAACCTGATCTGGGATAAGGAAAACAGAACTCCATCTTGTAAGGTCTTTGGGATGTTTGGCACAGAACAAAGCATTTTGTATAGATGCATAATATACAGTCAGGAAGCTCTCCCTGGTGTTTCTAGGGATGCTGGGATAATAAAACTCCTTTGCCTGGCTCTGATGTCTGAATTTCAAATATGGCAAACAGGGCTGAAATTTCATGTATTTTCTTTACCATTCCCATATCATTTTCTTTACAGACTGTCATGTTTGAGTTGTTTCACTGGGAAGAGAAGCTCTTTTGAGGGTAAAATTTAAAATAGCTGCAGGTACCTCTTGTCGGTGCTGTAGAAATGGAGAAAATGTGAAGTTACCGTGTGACAATAGCATAGGATTAAAAATTCTGAAACACATTTTCAAGAAAATCAAAACAATAAGAACACTGGGGAAAAAACAGAGGAAAACAGCCTCTCCTAGACCCTTTGGAGAAGGGATTTCTGCTTTGTCTCCGTGCAATTGCCTGTCTAAGGAGAAACTAGTACATGCAGAGCTGGGACTTTATTAAAAGTCATCTTGCTTTCATGGGAGATGAACGCCTGCTGCCCTGATGCTTGCTTTTTATTTTATTTTTTTTTAACAAAAAAAGCTGTTTTGAGAGTCAAAAGTCTCTTGATAGGCTCTTAAATTATAAAATATGGCTTTCACTAAGTTCAGCGTGGTGATAAGGAGTGAGAAGTTGCATCCATAGGGTGGCACTGTCATCAGCTGGAGGAAAACAGAACAGGGCCACCACAGTGATGTGCAACCACAAAAGTGGGCAGCAAGGCATACAGCAGATAGGATGGAAGAAGTCTAAATTAGGAATCAGCTTAAATTCTTCCATTTCTGCTTGCCTCAGATTTCCTATGGCTGGGTGTGGGTGGTTACCTATCAACATTACTTCAAACCCACTGAGTTACTCTTCAGAATCACTCAAGGACATTTGTGTCTGTAGCTGACTAGCATGGAGACCTCAGTGGGATTTAGCCATGGGAATGTAGCCCATCAACCCACTCCAAGAAGAAATGAATATTCTCAGGTCCTAAATTGGGAGGTCCTAAATTAAGCTTTAAGAAAAGCAAATATCCCCACACCTTGCAAGTGTGAGCCTTATATAATATGGATTTCCACCTACAGAAGGGAACGCAGATTTGCAAGGGATTGGCTAAGAAATATGCAATGCCAAAAATTCAGATTTTCCTGGAGATCTCAAAGTACCTTTTAGATTTGTTCCCTCGGCATCCATCAACATGATATTATGCTACATCAAAATGCAACAATAGCCCCTGAAGTACAGGCCTCAAAGATACAGATGTCCTTCCAGGTACTCACTTGCTTGTGAGATGTGTCTTGGGAGTAATCCCGTGCTCTCCAAAGAGAGTGACAAAGACGTTGGCATCGGTTCCTGCTCCCCGGACATCTCCTGTCACTGTCACCACCTCGTAAACTGTGGAAGGAGAAAAGAAAGATCAGGGACAAGAGGAGAAAGCCATCACCCTCTACATTATAGATCCAAGTCACCCCAGACCTGAGCTGAAAGGCAGAGCCCAGAGATGGACCTGTGCACCCACCACCCAAACAAACTCATTTCTTGGACAGGGCATGGTCAGCTCAACTGCTGAAAATCAACACCCCAAGCTAAAACTGCTGGAGATGCTTTACATGGTCAGAGAGAGATTGGTTTTGCTGCAAAACAACCACTTGTCTGTGAACACATCACTTCCCCTACCATAATGCATGTGCATGTGTTACATGTAACAGATGAATTTATGTGAAGTGTTAAAGCTGTTGAGCCACTTTTCATTAATGCAGATGTCAATGCAATGCACACTTTGCTGTTTGCTCTGATAAGATACTTTTATCTAAACTGAGACATTACTACAGCCAGAAATTTTGTATTTCAGTGGTTCTGGAGACTTTACCAATGACAAAATAGTAAATCATGAGGAGAATCGTAGGATGTTCTGAGTTGGAAGGGACCCATGAGAATTGTTGAGTCCAACTCCTCTTGTGCAGACCACACAGGACAGACACCCCAACAATCCTACCCTGTCCTTGAGAGTGTTGTCCAAACCCTCCTGGAGCTCTGGCAGCCTCGGGGCTGTACCCACTGCCCTGGGGAGCCTGGTCAGTGCCCACCACCCTCTGGGGGTAGAACTTTTTCCTGATATTCAACCTAAACCTCCCCTGAAAATAGGTAGGAAAACATTTAAATTAAAATCTCAAAGGTCTATCTATTTATCTTTTCAAGTAGCAGATTGAGTGGCAACTTTATTTACACACAAATATACCTTCTTGAGAGACATATGACTTAAAAAGAGCCTTTTACTCAAGTGGCATGACAAGATCCAATGGCCAGAAGGTAGAGTTGGACAGATTCAAATTACAGTCAGACACACATTTCTTAGACAGGATGATGAGTGAAGTTAGCACAAGACTTGAGGCTTGAAAACAGGTTGCCTTTCTGAAGGACATGTCTTGGTTGGCTCAATACAGAAGAAACTGGAAGAAACTATAACTCTTTGCCTGTGGCTAAAACAGCATCTTCATGGCCCTTTTTGGCCTCAGACAACATGATGGTCATTAGTTAATACTGATATTTCAGCCTCAGACTTACAGGATGGAGGAAAGTCTAAACTTTCATCCTGCACAGTCTGACTGTTAAGTATGAGATTTCTAAGAACTAATGCTGTAAAAATGTCCTTCATGGGTACAATCAGGACTGTAATGCATTTTTTTAGCAAATACAGTACCCTTGCTTCATCACATATCTCTTCTATTCACATATACATTCTATTCTATATATATTCAAAAGAGACAAAAATGTGTTGGAACTCTGCTCTGAGCATCAAATGTTTTCCCCCACTAAAAATCTTTCTTCAAAACATCACCAGGAAGAAATTTAATCACTCCTTCAACCAAAAAAACATGGAGACAGAGCAAAGTCCAGGGCACTCACGTAAAACTGATTAAAAAGTGTTCCTCATTTCCAGCAGCTTCTGTTGCATTGAGTCAGAAAAAAAATAGTGCAATATTTGACTAACCTCACCTTTCCATGAATGTAAATAGGCGAGAAAGGGGGATATTATTGTAATAAATACAGTACATTGTGATGTGGGCTTGCCAACATTTTAAGAATCCCTTGGCTTCCAGTATTTCATTTACAGGCTCAAAGAAAGAGGAGATTTGTTTGGAAAAAAAAAGAAAATCCAGAATATGAAATCCACAGCTTGCACATGAGTAATATGTATGAACAGTGTTTTCATTTCACCTTCCTCCTTTTAGCATTCCCACATGCCAACAGGAGAGGTTTGGCACAGCGGGGAGAGACAGAGGATGTGTTTGCATTAGCCATTAACAGGAGGAAGATTTGTAATCCACCCGGCCCCCGTGAGTCAGCACCGGTTTTCAGCTGTATCGACTCTGCCTTGGAAACAGCGATTTACATCATAATATTGCTGCACTCATTTATAGCAGCCTTTTGTGTCTGATCAACTCAAAGAGCATTACGGCTTATCCATACCGTGGACGTGCTTATCACTGTCAGAGCATCCTATAGGCGCTGCCAAAGTGGCAGCTACAGCTGAACAAGATTCAATGTCTGCAGCAAAACATGCAGCAAAATCTGTCCTAGCTCAGTCCCTCTCTGTCCATATAAAGTGTCTCCAGCATCCCTCTGCAAAATTCAACAGCTGGACGTGGCACTCAGTGCTCTGGTCTTGTTGACAAGGTGGTGTGATCAATCACAGCTTGGACTCAATGGCCCTAATGATTCAATGATTCTGGGCTTTTAATGGGGGAAAAGGGCTTTAAGGCATCCTCCCTCATTTCCCCACAGAGGCTCAGCAAAGTTTGACCCTGTTTCTGTTATCAGGCACGAGGTCAAGTTGTGCTCAGCTTTGTGCTGGCGGGCAGGCATGTGGCTGAAAGCATTTTGCATGTGAAAACACAGAAAAATCAGCCACCATAATACTCTGTAAGTTCCCAGAAACTTTTCCGAAGTTCAGGCAGGTTTTCTAGTGAGGCTTTTTTTCACTGCTAGAGAAGTGCTAAGACTGACAGGTTATATGTGCAAGAAGAGTCTGTCATGTTACGTTTCCCCATCAAGTGAAACCCATTCCTGAACTGGTCTGCTCCACCTCTGCAGGTATTGACATTACCACGTCTTTACATCTAACCTTAATTTCCTTACAGAAAGGAAATTTTCAGCTTTTCAACTCCAAGCAAGTGATGTGATGGGATACAAGGGAATTGTCTAAGACAAAATCATCAGCAAGCCACAGTTTTTCTCCCATAAAAATCAACCTCCTCATCTGATTTCCGCAATGGGAGCCTCACAGTCATAGAAAACCACAACCCAGAAATACTTAAGACTTTGCACTTTAGGTTCACAACCCCAAATTCACCCTCCACACAGTGGAGTGAGCAGGCAGTACATGGATAAGCAGTTTTTATCAGGACAGATGTGCTGTGCCCTGCTCCATTAGCACATGTCATTAACAAGCATATGATGCAGTTAGCACCATTTTAATTAACTTTGCACGGAGGGACAAAAGAAGGGTCTGGGCTGGTGATAGCAGAACACCACTGCATTTCACAAGGGTCACACTGCACCTCTGGGAGGGTGAAAAGGCCCTGCTCTCCCTTCTCCAGCACCACAGCTGGGTTACCAGCTGCGCAAATAAATGATGTTACAGCTTTCCAGTAATGTCATGGATGCAAGGCCCATAATTTCCTTTGCAGGAAGAAAATAGAAGTTTAATACTAATATTTGTGCTAGCGCTTTCTGGAAAAGGCACCTGGAGATAAATGCAGCTTATTTTGCCACTTCTCCAAAAACATGAATGTTCAGTGGTCTGGATTTGCAATTTTTCCCTTCCTTTGAATTTCCTTTGGTTTTGAACAGCCCCTGGCAGCTGGTGGGTGTCATTGTCTCAGAGCATCTCTGCAGCCTGAGGACTCAACAGGCAGAAAAGGATGGTGGGCTGGGGTGAGGGTCAGCATTTTGTACCCCAAACCCTTTGCTGGGAACAGCATCCATCATGTAAGCCAACAAGAACTGTAGATTAGTGATGTTTCTTAACCACCCCATGAATTTGTTCCTTGTGCTTTTAGATGTTTGACGTAACTGAGAGTTATAGCAGGGAAACTTTAGGCTCCTCAAACAGATCTGCTCTCGAAGTGAAATTTGGGAGGGCTGGCTCAATCCCATTGACATTTCCTCCCAGAGTCAGCTGAGACCCGAATCCTTAGCAGACATTTCAGTGTTTTAGCAGCTGCACACCTTGAGAGTTCATGGTTTTCCCTTCTTAGGCTGCAGGACTTGGAATATGGACTTTCTTCAGAGCTTTGCAATAACTTCTGTCTCCCATGATTTAAAACCCAACTCCTTATATTCCTGCTGTTCTTACACATAGAGGTGTACTTTGGCAGAGGTCTCGGACTCTCCATGGATGCATGGCTTTGCACCCACAATGCTCCTGTTTCCTTCTTGGTCAAACACAAGGTGTAAACTATGACATTCCCATGTCTCCATGTCAAATATTGGCACTGGTCATACACCTCCCATAAGACATGGACAGGATGCCCCAAAGGTCTTCACTCGAGCACGGTCAGGTCATTAAGTCAAATTAAGATGCTCCTGCCGTGGGGCTTGGAGCAACTGATCAAGTGGAAGGTGCCTCTGCCCATGGCAGTGGGTTGGTATTCAGTGTTCTTAGAGGTCCCTTCCAATCCAAATCATTCTGTGATCTGTGCTACTCCATAATGCTTTTCCTGGCAGTGTTGTCTGAGTTTATCACACACATGGGGAGAAGAGCCCCAGAGAGAGGCTGCCAAAAAAAAGGGAGATCACTGGATCCCAATCTGACCATCATTTTGCTATGTGGGTCACTGCTTACAGGAAGACACCTATATTTAGGTGCTTTTAATGGCAAACAACCCCACCCCAAGGTCAAGGCAAGTCTATACTGAGTGCTCAGAACATGGCCAGGTTACAGTAATCTGAAGTGTTAATATGAGAATACTTGACTTTCAGCCCAGTCTCCAAATCTTGCTTTTCTCCCAATGGACCAGGCAGAGTCAATACCAAGCTTTAATACAGTTACTGATACAGACTCTTCTGTTCCAAATATTATCTCAATCAAGTGGAATTTAGTTCACTTATCTCCTCTGGTAGGTACTGAATCCCCATCTGACTGCACTATTCAGCTATCCAGCACGAAGGCTGGAGAAACCAGTGAAAGTTTCAGCAAGCTAAACAGGGCTGGTTTACTAGGAACTGCAAATCTGTTACTGCTTTTCTCAGGCATATACAAACCCAATAAAGGAAATTATGGGCTCTAGCTTCTTTGCTGAAAATAAGCATTCAAAAATAGTCATTTCAAGTGCAAGATACAGACATACAGCATAAAATCAGTATCAAGTTATAATGCAGCATCACTGGAAGAACTTACTTTTATTTCCCTGCCTTGCAGAAAGAGCTGATACTATAAGTTCATCCATTCAGTGGAGAAACACTTGCTTCAAAATGACTGCTAGAATTATTGTAAAACTATAGAGACAGACAAGAGGAGACTGAGATCCTTTAGCCAAGAGCATGCAAAATTCCCCTGGCTGCATGAGGAAGGAATACCTCCAGGGCAGAAGAGTGCTTTGGCTGATAAATTCAGGTTTTCCTAACTTCAACAACATGCGACTGCTCAGCATCACTTATGGCAGTGACTGCAGCTCCTGTTCTCATATTTGTCATACAGAGAACTCATCTGGAGCTCATGATGGTGCCTAACTTCTGTCTAGAAAGAATGGGGCTCAGTAGGAAAGGAGAATGAGGGCTGTGCCACAAGAATGATTAAGCAGGTGGAAGAAGACAAAAAAGCTAGCAAGGAGTTATGGAAGAGTTTGGGTAAAGAAGAGGGAAAACAGTAAACAGAGGCTTCTGAAGAGGCAGTGCCAGAGAATGAACCAGGCGCTTCCTGGTGGTGCTGAGCAACAGGAAGAAACTGAAGCCTGGGAAATCCCACCTGAACATGAGGAAGAGCACCTTTACTGTGCAGTGACCAAGAACTCAATGGGTTACCCAGGGAGGGTGTGGAGTCTCCCTCACTGGAGATATTCCGGAACCCTTTGGACTCAATCCTGTGCCACGTGCTCTGGGATGGCGCTGCTTGAGCAGGGAGGTGGGACCAGTGACCCACTGCGGTCCCTTCCAAACTGACACACTGTGATTCATCTTGACAACGAGCCCAAATCAACACCAACTGCTTTGAAGCCATGGCTCTCAGAGCTACCTTTGAATGCATCTGTTTAGCAGGATGCCTTTACTTCAGCAGCAGACATGGCTGTTTGCACTTCATTGCACTTCCAGTTGGGAATTCAATGATTATTCTCAACATTTACTTCATGTTGATTCATGCAATCACTTTGGCTGCTACTGAAGCACTTTGGAGTGTGTTTGTCTTAGAGCACCTGAAGAGAACATTGACATTTATGCAAAGTACTTGGAAGATTTTAAGGGTCTGTGCTGACTGTTATGGGTTATGTTTCCCAAAACGATGCATGTGAACACACCAGTTAAATACTTATTATGGTTACAGTTAAATCAGGACCATCCTTTATCCACCATGAAGATGGGCCCTTGAAATCAGAGCCTGTTCGTTTTTAGCAAGCCACAATTTGGGCAATAATCCCTTGTCATACAAAATTAGTCAAATTCTCCTCTCATTCACTCTGGGGCAAATCCTGACTAACTCCATTGACTTGAGCACAATGGCTTTGGGTTCATACCGGCAAAACTGTGAGTAGATTTGGGCCTCCCACATTATGAGAGATTGCTTGCTCTTTATATGGTGTATGGCAAGCAGCTTTTGAGTCTGGCATGGATGCCAAATTAATTATTCAAAGCAAGAGAGAGGGATTTTTTCCCACAAATATTTGGACTGGTTGCACACTGTTACACATCTTGCTATTTGTGGATTATACAAAGAATTGCAGAATCAATAGCATCTTGCATTTTGAGACATGTCAGAGACATGAATTAGGGAAGTTTCCTGCAAACTTACTTCTAGTACACACAAATATCATCATCTTGAGCTCTGAAACATCATTAAACTCTAAAATATAAATCCAAAGCTGAACACTGTCCTGCCTGTTACCACAGGCAGAACAGTTGTGATTTGGAGTTTGTTTTACTTCATCAGCTATTGCAAAAATCAACATTTCATTCTTGTGCACTGTAGGAAGCCAAACTCAATTCATCTGGTGCTCCAGCTATCACTTAAAAGTGCTTTTCCTGAGAACCACCAAGAAAAAACATCTCAGGTCTTTGCTGGTACAGCAAAGTAGAATTTGCTTGAAATAAAATTGACATCTTTGTTATTCAAGTTTAAATTGTGTTGGAGGAAAACACTGTGCCTCAGGGGAGAGAAACATTCAGTGACAGAAACCTGTTTCTTTCATCATCTTTCAGAGGCAAGAAGGGCCTGCCAGGACATGGCATGTCTCTGAATCACAACTATTGACAAGAACATTAGGCACTGCTGTCCAATGGGAAGGGTATAATGAAGCCTGGGTAAAATATGGAATTGATTTTATCTGCAGCACTGAACAAGGTCTGTGGTAGAGCAATGCATCTGCAGAATGCAACGAGAAGCTATTCCTTGCTGTCTATCACGTCTGTGATTAGAAGGATGGAATGGCTGTTCTATGAGGAAAAGGTGGGAGAATTGGGATAGTTCATCCTGGAGAAGAGAAGGCTCTGGGGTGACCTACTTGCAGCCTTCTGGTACCTGAAAGCAGCCTGTAAAAAAGCTGAGGAGAGACTTTGGACAAGGGCCTAGAGTGACAGGACAAAGGGGAATGGCTTCACAGTGACAG
>JAWWEU010000091.1:70077744-70101317 GCA_035583155.1 Acropternis orthonyx
TCTGCGGACATTTGCAGCAACTGTGCCAATTCCCTGAGCTACCTTTGCTCTATTTTCTTGAAGTGAAGGATCTAAATCAATAACTCCATTAGGGCTCAGGCACTTGGCTCTTCAGATGCTGCCAAATTCCCTCTGAAACAGTCACTGATTTCCTCTCCCATGTGCCCACAGCCTCCTCAAAGCCTGCCAAAGCATCACTCGGCCTCCCTGGGCTGCCTCTGACCCTTCTGACCTGGAGGATGGAGAAGCTGCCTGGTCCAGCTGCACCAGTGCACATCCTCAGGCAGAAACATCCTGGCAGCAATGCCCAGACACACCTGTGTTTTGCACCTGAAATACTTTCCCTGCTACAAATGTTGTAGCTTTTAAGACAGTCACCAGAGAAGCCTCTGCATACTCTGTTCCCAGATAATAGGGAGAAAATTGCCTTTATTTGTAATTTCATAGTTGCCCTGCAGTGACATTAGTGTTTCCAGCTGAGACTGAGTCCCTGCTGTGCTGAATGCTGCAGAATCCACATGGAGAGAGAAAGTCCCCACCCCAAAGGATCAGTGTAGACAGGAGACACAGAGCTAATAGGAAAAGGGCCAGGAGCATGGCCATGAGCACCAGGCAGGTCACCACAGCCAAGATGGGGACTGCTCCTGACTCCATCACCTGTCCTGCCAATCCTAAATCCTCATCAAAGAGCCACCAGCAACAACATACACCAAAGTTTTGGGTGTTGAGCAAAATTCACCAGCCATTGATCAACCACAGCTGAAAATCCTTTGCATTAGAGATCAGAGAGGAGGGAGAGCTGAGAACAGATGCAAAACTGCTGGAATTTTGTCTCCTTTTAAAATAAAATGTAAAAAAGAAAAAAATAAAAAAAAAAATCAAAGCTATGTTTTTGCAATCCTATAAAAACATTGTGTTCTCTTAATCTTTTCACCCTTTCAAACACTAATCAACCCCAGAAAGGTTACAACACAGGCAAAGGCAGAATTTCCAAGACCTGTTGTTAGGAAGGAACCAAAGAAAATCTTTTGCAGTTCTTTTACAGACTGAAAATATTATCAGCCCTACAAGCCCCATCCAAACTCTGACATGGGATTTGAAGTGGTACCTGTGAGTCTATGTAAACATGCGTTGGCTGAATAGGTTTGTTTCTCTTTTTATTAACACCAAATGTCTGAGTCACCCCAGGAGGTAGCATTGTCTACTTCTCATAACACCATCCTCATCCTCCCAGTGCTGCTTGTCTTGAAAAAGTATTAAGGCTTTGCAGCACACAGTCTACTCTAAAGAGGTACTGAAAGTCAACTTCTGGCCAAACTTTATTCTTTCAGGTTTTGGGGTTTTTTTTCACCTCCATTCTTGTATCAGTGATAAAATTATCACCACCAATTTTCTTTGTTCTTTTTTCAGCTAAGAGAATTAGTTTAGAAGACTTCTACCAAAGCGGATTAGAGACGTTGTTACACGCTGCCAAGAAACAAGAGTGCAAGTGTATATACGTGAATCTGGGAAAGGATAAAAGTAAAATAATTGCAGCTGAACTTGCCTAGATAACAGCAAATAAATACAAAAATTTCTATTAAGCTGACATAAAAAAGCCAGAAAAGCTGTCAGAGTTTCAGGTATCCAGGCCTAACCCAAGAAATAGCAATACCCCTTATCTGTCTCTGTCATGGATTTACTCCCAGGCTGTCAGACTTGATCTAGTTATTTCCAGCAGGACTCACTGCTTATTACCCCTTATCTGAGCACGGCTGTAAGTAGCTGTACACATGCAAATAAGTTTCCCCAATGTGCACCACACCAGCTCCCTCCCCAGGTCCTCAACTCTCTCCCCAAGTACCCTCTGTGTTATTTGTCCGTCAGTGACTTCATCGCAGCTGCACAAGGGCTCTCACTCCTGCAACAGTGGGTGAGAAGCAGATGCTCAGGTCACAGAACCACAGAATGGGCTGGGTTGGAAGGGAGCTTCAAGATAATCTGCATCCAACCCCCTGCCACGGGCAGGGACACCTTCCACACCTTCCACCAGCCCAGGTTGCTCCAAGACACATCCAGCCTGGCCTTGGACGCTTCCAGGGATGGGTCAGCCACAGCTTCTATGGGCAACCTGTGCTAGTGTTTCAGCACTTCAAGACAAAACCTGCTTGGCTACCTCCTGCTTGCAAAATGACTAATAAATTCTATTACAGCATAGGCAAAGAGCAAATCAAGTTTATCCCCTATTTGCACTAGCACTTCCCATGGTGAACAGTTGGATTTTGGTCTGGTGACTCCAGGTCCTACTGCTCATACTGAGACAGGTCAGACTGGATAGCAACATTTATACTGTAGTTGCATGTTGAGGTATTAAAAAACAAAGCTTCCAATATTGGACAATTCAGCACAGTTACAATAAAAGTTCACCATCTCCCCTGGTGATTACCCCTCTCCTCTGAATTCAGGTTCCAACATCATCTTTTGTACTGATGCCTGCCAGGTTGAAGCAAGACTAACTTTGGGTGCCCAGGTAGGGACTGGCACACAAAGACCATACTGAGATAAACTAAGGTGCTTGAGTTTTCCTTTTTCAGACCAATTTTCAAGATTTCCACTATTCTTGTTTGAACTATGTTTCCACAGGGACACTTACCAAATGCAGTAGGAGTTCATGGTTACCTCTGTTTCACGCTTATGGACTTGTTTCATGTCAGAGATTTTTTTTTATTTATTTTTTTTTTTTCAAAATGTAGGTTAAGAGCCAAAATCACTTAACAGAGTGTGACTCAAACCCCAACAGACTCAGAAGATTTTTCACTCCTGAGAAGGCTTTGCACCAGCTCTGGAATACTTTGCACATGGAAGTAGGTGGGCAGAAATCACAGAGTCATTTAGTTTGGGAAAGCCCTTTGAGACCATGCAGTCCCAACTATTCCCCAGCACTGCCAAGGCCACCACTAACCCCTGTCCCCAAAGGGCCACATCCACAGGGCTTTTAAATCCCTCCAGGGATGGGGACTCCACAGCTGTCCTGGGCAGCCTGATAGCCTTTTCTGGTGAAGAAATTTTTCCTAATATCCAATCTAAACCTCCCCTGGTGCAACTTCAGGTCATTTTGCCTTGTCCTGTCAGTTGTCACCGGGAAGCAGGGACTGACCCTCACCTGGCTAACAACCTCCTTTCAGGGAGTTGTAGAGTGTGACAAATTACTCCTCCAACTCCTTTCCCCCAGACTAAACACTTCTCCACAGCTCTGTGTGGTAGCACCAGGTACACAGACACCAAGAAGCAAACAGGTGATGACTTCTTTCATGCTGTTGATTTTGAAATTAGATTTGTGAAATGAGCTGTTTCAAGATGAACTCTCAATATCCACCTAAACAATCATAAACAATAAGCATTGTGATTCTACATCACTGAACTCCAAAACAAAGAGGACAATGGCAGTCACCTTCCCACATCTTAAGAGAGAAGGACAACATGACATGAGCAGGCAGAGTTCATATCATGTGCATATGCACAGACACAGAGCAAACAAGCAGCTGAAGCACTAGCACAAATAGAAAGGAGATAGTAACCCAGCCCAGCCAGCACTGCCTTTGCAGTGGGCTACAGCACAGGAAGGACATGAAATATAAAAGCAGATGCAAAATATCAAGCAGATGAAATAACCTGCCACAAAAAAAAATAAAATATGTATATTCACATAAAGGGCACTTTTACAAAAGTAGGTGAAGAAGGAAATGTCATTACTGCGTGTCTGTGATCTGGGAGTTGTAAGTGCTTGAGAGCCAAGTCACAAGTCCCATTCAGATCTCTGTGGAGAAAGCATTTGTGAAATTTCTTTTATTCTCTTCACAAGGAAATTGCACAAGGCCAGAATTTCCCAATCATGTTGTCCTACAACAAGACATATTTTGTGCTGTTTTCACCAGGCCTGGATAAGTACAGCTCCCATCCTCTCATCCTGCCATCAGCAGGTCTGGTTCCCAGCTTTAGCATCTCAGGGGTGGCTTTCTGTGACTTGGCTTGAGACATGTTCTCATCAACCCATCAAACTAATTATCTCCTTCACTATAACCCTGTCAGCAGTCTCACTGGAGCCAGCACACACCAAACTAAACAGCCCTTTAAGTGTTAGAGCAGATAAAGTTCACTGCTGCCTCGTGTGTAAGGTGGGTGGTGTCCTTTGCAGCACATAATGGTGTTGGATGTAGAAATATAGGGTAGTTTGGGTTGGAAGGGACCTTTAAAGGTCATCTAATCCAACTCCCCTGTAATGAGCAAGGACACCTTCAACATGTATTATATGCTACATCTAGATAATGATTTAGGACTATAACTAGATATGCAGCCAGTTAATGCATTCAGCTGTTTAATCCTCTTAATGTTTTCTTCCCCTTTGTGGAAATTCTTTATGTCACAAGGTTTTCTGGAAAACTTCCTCAGGCATCCCTTGACTGACATTTTCCCTGGGCAGAGGCCACAAGAGCCTACTGGTATCACTGAAAGAGCAGCCTGTGAACTCCTGAGGGGCTCTTGGCAGAGCTGAGGACACACCTTCCCCTTGTTATCCCTTATCACAACAGGAAATAGCCTTCAAGACACTTAAAACCCATCAAAAAATCCCTGCCTTGGAAGTCAGTGATTAGGACCATGCATCATTGGGCCTCCTCCATTGCCTGCTTGGGTTCAGTCCAGCAACACACCCAAGATGGGTTTAAAATTAAGCCTCGGACCCCAGAGTCCAAATCAGGGTTTTCTGTGGTGTCATTAAAGCTGTTCAGAGAACAGGGCATCACTCCAAAATTCAACTGTGCATTTTCTCCAACACACAGAGGACAAATCATGCATTTATTTGAAAGATACACATTTTCCCATATGATTCTACAAAAGGGAATAATTAAAATGTATACTTAATAAAAAGCCTGTGAAAGTATAACTTTTATCAGTCTTTCAAAAAGTTTCACTAGGACGCCATTTCATGTGAAAATGAAAAGAAATAAACAGAGAAAGCACAAATAGTTCCTCATCCTTTACCATTTTGCCATAAAGATTTTCAACAGAGCTCAACCCTCATTGCCAGTGTCAGAGCATAGAATGGTTTGGAAAAGATGTTTAAGGATCAAATCCCCCAAATCTTCAAGTCTTCATTAGTTTGCATTATTTCATTTAAAACATTAATAAACCTCCTGTCTCAGACTGCAGCAGTCTAACCTATGCACCCCACCCCAATCATATGGATTTGTAGAAGCTTATTAAGATAATAAGCTACCAAGTCATTATTTAAGTTTTTATTTCCTCATTATTAACTTATGTAAATTCAGCTCCTTTGAGGGTGAAGCTGTGTCAGGGAGTGAACAGAGCACTTCATTACTCTTAACCCCAATTTATCCATATTCTTACAGGTTTCTTCCGCCTGTGATAAAGAGCAGACTCATTTTCTTATGTCACCTGTCTTCTCCTGAGGAGGATAATGTGGTAAGACCTGGAAAACAGAAAAATAATAGTGCCAGTTTAGGTTTTTTCACTGCAAAGTAATAATATTGAGCTCAAAGTAAACAGAAACTGTTATGGCAGTTTGTTTGCATCCCTTCAGCCTCAAGACTTTTTATCTGCATATTTTAACTACACTCTCCTTACAGAGAGAAAAGACTCTTAAGGTTTCTCTCTAACTACAGCAAAAAAATAAGAAGTCTCATTATAACTTTTTGGTTGTAGCTCAGCATTGTTTGGGCTCACTTTCTGGCAGGAAAAGGGACCTGCATGCCTATAAACTGTGGGGTATAAAAGACAGAAAATGAAAGCCATTACCCAACCAGCACACCCACCAGCAGACTGGAGCCTCTTCCCCAGCCCCACGGTGCCCATTCTTGCTCTGGAAGTGCTCAGCCAGTTCCCTCCTTCAGCTCCTGATTGCAGATTGCTAAATGAAACCACCTAAGAGAGAAAAAGTTCTTCCCGATGTCTTGTGTGCCCTGAGCACAGGAACACGGCCAGGAGGGGACTTGGGGTATTTACGTGCCAAGGGGAGTCAGCTGAGAGTCCTGACAGAGTTAATGAGGCCTTTAAAAAAATATGAAGCCAGTAAGGACTCATCAGCCTCTGAGAGATGGTAGGGAAATGATAGCAGAGTAACAACAAAAGAATAATAAAAAAAGAACAGCTAATTGCCCACTAATCAGATTTTCTGCCACTGCAGGTACACCCATGATTTCCTTTCTCCCATTTAACTCACGTTGTCTTCCTCCATACATTACAGACTAGATCCATTTTATCTTTTCTACAGAGGAGAAAAAAACCTGCAGTTTCTGACTTTCAACATCAAAGAACAGTCAAATCCCCTTCTCAAGGCACAAACCAGGTTTGTTAGATGGAGTGTATCCTATATAATTGAGAATATTCAGTCCTGAAGATCAATAGATCTTAAGGTACTTTTATGCTTTTCAGTGTTCAGACCTGAGCACAGATTCCCTTCCTCTTTCCCAAGCACTTTCTTCTGGAAAAAGGAACAAAGGACAACTGGTGAGAGCTGTTCAAGAGGTCAGCTTGACCTGCACTTGACCAAAATAAAGGTCAGCCACTGCTTTGCAATAGGAACAAAATTAGGTCAGTGCAGGAGTCTTAGGAAAATGTGATGCAGAAACCCTGCATTGAGGACACCATCTGCTGTTCTTCCTCAGGTCACAACTCACCAGATGCACTGTCTTTTGTAGAACAAATAGTTTTCACTGTAATTAAAATGCTGCATAATTACAGAGCCGGTTTAATGGAGATCCATCCACCACCAGAGTGATATTTCACAAAGCCTCTTTGAAGGAGCAGCCTTTAAGACTTAATATTGAGCTTTGAAGGCATTAAACATATCAGCCCTGTCAGAGGGTGTACAGGGGGCCTCAGGTGGGGTCTTAAGGTGCTCAAGCCCTGTCTGTTGTGTCACTGCCAGCCCAAAATGCAGCATGGACCAGCAGGTCCCAGCCTGTCATGTCCACCCTGCAGCACAAATAACTGAATTTTAGACCTCGTTTCAGTTTGCATGTTCCAGTTTTCCATGCCTGGGTCTATGTGAGCACATACTTTGCTTTACTGGCTTTTGAAAAGTCAAAAAGACAAACTTTGAAACAAATAATGGAGCTGGTTAGTGAACTCAACTGCTTCAAAAAGGTGAAGGAACAAAGTATTGGAAACTTTTTGTGTCAGAAGTTCAAAGCCCATTGTTTCAAATATGAATAATAATTTAAGGGGGTGATGGGAGACATACTGCAAGAGTCAGTCTGAATCAGACTTTGGAATTTAATAAATAATAAGATATATTGCAAGGTGTTTTTTTCTAAACAGAGAGAAGTAACATAAATTATTTCTCTGACTACTGGCTATTTTTTAAGAAATGAAAATGCGCCACCTCTCTTACATTTGCAAGCTAGTCTGTCATGGAATGAGTTGTGAAGTGGAAAATAACCTAATTCTGCTGCAGAAGGCATGGACTGATTCAGGGAAGAGACGGGGGGGTTGCTGAAAGGAGAATAAATGAGTCAGAGCTTATCAAGTGGAAACCCAGTGTGTGTGGATGAAAGATGAAAAATACCCCAAAACAAAACAAAAAAAAAAAACCAACAAAAAACCCAACAAAACAAAATAAAACAAAACACACAAACAAACAAACAAAACCCAAAAAAACCCAAAACAACATTGCATGAATAATCAATACAGAGGTCTTTTCATTCCTTCAGGTGCAACTGTGCTCCAAGAATGACCACAGGGAGCCAAGTGTCTGCCTGCACAGCCAGGATGGGTGTCCCAGCACCATGCTGATGGGCACACAAGTGCTGTGAGAGGGTTCTGATATCCCAAACTGTCTCGCATACAGCCAGAATAGTGCTTTTTTGGAGGAGCCTCCATCCAACACCAGCATCAGTGAGCTCAAGCTGCAATCAAACACTGAAACGATAGAAGTCAGCGCCCTTGGGTGTCTTTGCAGTCCATGATCCGCACAGGTGGAGATATGGAATGGTGTAGGATGTGTCCTTGGGAAGGTAAAGGCAGGGAAAACACGCTTAGAGCAAGGAAAGCAAAGCACAAGTAGTAAGCAGGGACACTGTCACCTCAAACATGCACAGGGCAAATCATAAACAATGCCTGGGAATGTCTCTGTGTTCCACTGGTTTCCTTCCCTGGACTGTTCTTTGTCCAGGCTGGCCCTGCCAGAGCTGATTACATTTATAGTTTGAGTTAGATATTAACCCAACAAGGCTCTCACGCTCCCCTCAGCCCATTCCAGTCTGTAATTTCACTTTGAAGAAAATCTGAGTAATCTGAAATCCCACGTTAACAGTTTTCTGAGGGATGACAGTTTTATGTATATGATTTCTGGACTGTGGTTGCAAAGGTACTAAGTAAGTCTAGTGAGAGTTTGAAAACTAATGTTGTCCCAGACACTATTGTTCCAATCACCTTTGGTGTGCATGTCTTGCTCTGCTTTCCTTTCAAGCGCTTCTCCTGAAGAAACACCTAGGAAATCCTTACAACATATTTCTGTGTAATAAATAAAGCAGCAACATTAATAGTTAATAGTTAAGTACTTAATAACCACCTATCAAGATATGGCAATAAAGTAAATTAATACTCCAGGGTCCTGATTTGGATCTCACTTACATTGGTGTTGCAGCCCTAAAACTATTGGTTTCAGTTGGGTCATTTACAGAGGAGTAACGTAGGTTAGCCTGACCTTGTGTTGCTCCAATAAATACATTACAGCAACAACAGATCTGGAGTCAGAAGGAGTTTGCAACAGTAGCATGGTGTAAATAATACATGGATATTAGAAAAGCAATTAGGTCCCAATATCAGAGCCCATATCACGAGCACAAACCACTCTGCAACACAAGCTGGCTCTGTGGGGATGAGTTCCCCTCCTAAATTACAGCCTTATACAACCAATTGGATATTCATTTGTTTTGGAGTTATGCAAATCAGCAGAGATCTCAAAGCTGATTTTACTTTATTTTTTTTTTTTTAAATAGATCTCTGTAAGGACACGAGTTCATCTTTCGGGGAACACAAAGCCTAACTTTGACCTTGGACAGGTGCGGGATGATGTCTGTGTGTAGCTCTGGTGCAGAGGAGGGAGAAGAAAGGCAGCCTGAGGCACTCAGGAGAACTGCAACCAGTCTAATGCCATTCTGGGGGGAACAAAACCAATACCTGGCTTAAACTGGTACACTTGGGGTGTGTTTCTGAAAACAGGGCCTTGGCAAGGACTCACATGTAGGGTCTACACTGGACATACCTAAAGTGAGGAGAGACTAATATCATGCTAAGTGTTGTTGCTTTGACTTTGCAGGAGGTACAGACTCAGGTTTTCCCTGTCTCTGCTTTTCCATCTATAAATTGAGAATCTGAACAATAGGCAGCTGAGTTCATTAATGCTCCTCAGGCTGTTGGAAATCAACGGCCAAAGAGACAAGATCTCTCCTCTCGATTTGTCAGGGTATTACCATGTTGGGATGATGTCTCCAATGTCCAACAAGGAAGATTCCGACCTCAGCTTTAGAAAAAGCCAGGCTGAGCTTTCTACTTGGCAGAGTTCATTTTTCAGTGAAAAATTATGAAATTTCAGTGAAAAATTATGAAAGGGCCCGTGTTCTGTTTTCTTGTCTAAAGAGTATGAATGGGCTTTAAAAGAGACAGTCAAGGCTAAGAATTCAACCAGACCCATCTAAGTCTATGTCATTTATGGATGGATTACTGGGAGCCTTTAACACATAGCTGTCCTTCGTAGCAAGCTGCTTTAAATAGCCATAATCATGGTATAAAACTATGTAACAGAAAACAATGTTTTTTAATCAAAATAATCTTGCTTAGGGTAAGGGGAGATGGCCAAACTATCTTAATATCTTCTTTGATTGCTCAGTGAATGCATCTTGTTTGCTTTTCCTGCTGGTTGTGAGTATAGAATTAAAAAATCAAAAGGCTAATAGCTGAAAAATTTGTTAAGGTAGACATTAATCATTCCCCTGGAATTAAATCTTTTGCTCTTGCAGCTACAAAGTTTGCTAATCATAAAAATATCTTTTTCAAGCAACAACTTAGCATTACTTACCAAAGCTTTGCACTATGGGTGGTCAGAAATATTCATCACAGGAGCGGGAAGTGAGCTGTGCCACAAAGATTCACAGCTGGTGAGAGCTCAGTGCATTACAGACCCTGCTGAGGACAGACAGCATCTGGTGGCCTGGTTGAAAACTCACCCAAAACCAAATACTTGTTACTTTTCCAATTGAATCATGGAGTTACATTTGCACCTGCCTTATCAGCCTCGTCTCTGTGGCGAAGTTTAGCATCACCCTGGCAAAGTGTCTGCATGTTAACATAGCAGCTATTGGGCTTAATATTTGGAGTAAATAGTGCCTGTTGACATGATTTCTTACAGAACATGTGTAAGTGCCCAGTCAATGTCTGTCAGTCCCTCCTTTCTGCCTTCCACCTCCTGTCCTAAATTTCAGCCAAGGCAGAGGGCAAATCTTAAACTGACAGAGGGCAGGGATAGATGGTATATTGGGAAGAAATTCTTCCCTGTGAGGGTGGTGAGGCCCTGGCACAGGTTGGGCAGAGAAGCTGCCCCATCCCTGGGAGTGTCCAAGGCCAGTTTGGATGGGGCTTGGAACAACCTGGTCTAGTGGAAGGTGTCCCTCCCTGTAGCAGGGGGTTGGAATGAGATGAATTTTAGGGTCCCTTCCAACCCAAGCCAGTCTGTGTTTCTATGATTCTGTGATATTTATAGACAAATATAGTACTGTCTTAAGCACTGCTGCCGCAGCTAATCCTGAAGTGATGGACAAACCTTTGGGCTTCTTTGTTCCCAGGAGCATGGAAAATCCAGGGAAACCCATCTAATCCCAACATCTGCATTGCTACCTACAATTCACTGTATATGGTTGCAAGGCAAGAAATGCTGAAAAGCCATAACACTGTGAGTGTTAAGGAGACAAAGAAATTCAATAAAAAGTGCATCTTCATTAGAAAAGAAGGTGGCTCGGGCAAGACCAGGAACCTCCTGGGGCACTTTACAAAAGTGTCGGGAGAAATTGGCTTTTAGGTTTTCTCTGTGGGAGGCAGAGAGGCAGGAGGTCAGACCAAGCCTGTATTTGGGGCTTGTCTGAGAGTGAAGCAAATTTTCTGAGATGTGATTAAGGAGAAATATCTGAATCAAAAAACCAAAACCTGTCCGGATTACACAGTGCTTCATGAAACACCTATGCAAGAAGTAAAAAAATGTCTTTAATGTTTTCAGGTGAAAGGGGCACATATTCCATATCTATCATCCTGTGCCACGTGCTCATGGAAGCATCCAAAGGGCAGGGCATTAGGGACTCAAGTGTTTTATTTTATCACCTGATGGCTTTTGGATTGAGTGGCAAATTATTTGCAAATTATTTGCAAAATTATCAGTGTCTCAGCACTTCTCAAGGGAAACAACGTGCTTAGAGACATGGCTGTAGACAAGATTAACTTCCACTGCCTGAAAGGCATTTGCCTGCCTGACCTGAGTGCAGCCCACAGCTTCATCAAGTGCCACTGAGCAAACAGAAAGTGAGACTAAAACACTCCTGTCAAGATCCAGACATCAGCTCAGACACCACAGCAGCATTTTATTCACCTCATCTGGGAGAAGGATGAACTCCACTTTGTAAAATCTAACTCTAAGCCCAGCAAGGCAGAAGGAGTGCTAAAACCAATAGTGTGATCGTCTTGGCTGTTGGTACAGCTGACAGCATCTATCTATTCCTTGCAAAAATAAACAGAATACACCCTGTGAAAGGAAAACAATGAATTTTAGCCCTTATTATTTCTAAAAATGCAATAAAACCAAGAGAAATCTTAATTTTGTTCATAAATTTTGTCACACTTTATCAGACCAGTTAAACCTGGCCTGGCAGCACACACCTTGCATATGGAAGACCCATAATATATCAGCACGTCAGGAGGTCTCAAAAGGCAGCACTGAATCCTAGAAGTCAGTGATATTCCAAGAGCCCTTTGTCCTTCCCCTGAAGGACCAGATATCCTAACAGCAAGGACCTTTGTATGACCCAGACTTTGTGTTACTGGCCCTAAGGTCTACAGAGACATCCCACCTTTACCAAAATACTCATACTCCCTGAACTTGCTACCTCAGTAGTTTTCAGATGTAGAAAAAAAATGAGAGGTGTCTGAGCTTCTGCACACAGGAAAATTTGGCACTGACATCCTGGTAAACAGCATGTCTTCTCCACCAGAAAAGGTGCCTGTGGCAGCACTCATACACATTTAATGTAGTATTTTCCCTCTCTGTGATGGACAATAGTGGACTTTTTAATGGACTTAAATGGTTTATCCACCTAGCCAGGCTCTTTGGGATGACTGAGAGATGAGTGAAGCCATAGAGCAAGAAAACAACTAAGTGGTAAAATTACCTGACTGCTAACACAAGAACAGATTTAGGAGGTCAGTATCTGCCCTGGCCTGGCTCCAGCTGGCAGGTCCCACAATCCAAAGACGTCCTCCTGGGTGCCGTTGGGAGCTCACAAAAGCAAAAGGAATCACTTAATCAAAAAAACAGAGCCAGAATCTGACACTCAGTGCCACACAGCATTGCCAAGGCTGAAAATACAAGCTGGCAATACCATTTTGAGGGAATACCAGCAGAAGGGCCATTTATTATTTCCTCTATTTCTTCTGCTGTTTTCCTAAGTGCCCACTTCTGGGCACTGTCAGACTGTGGTGAAGCATCTCTGTAATTCACTACAGCTTTTTACTTTCTCAGAGCCAAGGCTCCAAATGACAGTAAGGAAAATGATGGATGCTGCAGGCTTTAGGAAATGAACCATTCTTTGATTGCTTGCTTAGATGAGCAATTTGCAATGTGATAGACAGAAATTATATCATCCAGTGTCAATTTGTCTGTTCATTTTTCCCTCTCCACATGTTTCCTTTCCGTGATTGAATAATCACTAACAATAATCACAAGCAGCTGGGGGAAGGAAGTGCATCCATCAGTTTTAATGTCAGCAAGAATGAGAACTGATTTCTCCAGTATTCACCATAGCTCTGCATCTTCAAAGTCATTTACATTTTCCTTATACCAGCACTAATATCCAGATCATATTATTTCTATTACCTACTCCTATTTCAGTTTATAATCTAGGAACAATTGATCTCCAATTGGGAAAATACCCAATTTCAAAAAATAGATGGTTGTTTCATCTACTGTTCTGTATTACCAAAAATATTTTTACATTTATGTTTTAATTCTCTGAGAATACTGATGCAAGCGTAAGTTTGTAAGACTGAGTCTGAATAAGACAGACCAGATCCAAGGAAGATGATTTCATATGAAGGATTAGAACAGTAAAGGACAGAGCTGTTAGAAAGGTGTAAGTAGGCAAGTCCTGGGATTGCAGAAGCTTTTCGAAGGTTGTCTGTGCAATGATTGCTACATTCAGTAAAAAATTACCTTATTGTGCCCAAATACTCTATAGGCAGCAATCCAGAATATTGACTGAATATTCAGTGATCAAAATACCAAAGTTTCAATTTGTTTCACTGTATGACCCTAAATATACTTTTACATATTTATAAATTATGCTATGTCATTGCCTAATTCCACAGTGGTATTCTCTACTTTTATGAACCAATTTCTGTCAGCTGAACTTCCAGCTCTCTCCCTGCTCAGAGACAGGGAACAACAGAAAATACAGAATTAGTTTGAAGGTACAATAAGTGGCCCAAAGATTTCCTTTCACAGAAAACTGTTAAAGTGATTTGTTTATTCAATAGAATTAAATCATCTTTCAAACACAGTGACACAGACCAAAAAGAAAATACCCTGATTACTGTTCTAGTTATGGCTTACAGCAATTGATAGGTTTTCTATTACAACCATATTACTGCTACAGAAACAATAGTAAGCAAAAGTTACAGGGTGGGGGGCTTAACAACAGAAAGGTGAGTCAATGGGCACAAGGAATTAACATCAGCATGAAACCAACATGATTCTGCATGGATTTCACCACCTTACAGAAATAACAAACATGAAACAGCTTTATTTTTGCCATAGCCCAAGCTCTTCCAGTGTGAAGACACAAAGTTTTACTCCAGTATTCCCAAACTAAGTATTTGTTTTCCACCAGATGAAAACCAGGGACATGTTCAACAGGCAGCAGCTGTTCAGTATGATTTACGTGGGCTGGATGCAGAGGTTTAACCAGGGACCTCATAATTAACAAGCAGGGCCCAGAAGTGAAGCAAAAATCATCACATCCTGTCCCAGACAGAGCAGGGACAGTCAGTTTTCCTCATCTTTAAGAGGACAGGCTCTAATGCACACGTAGTTGTGTATCACTTGGCAAACACAACATTAACAAATAGGGATTAACTCAATTATGCTTGTTCCACGATGCTAAAACCATCAATAACCAGAGTCGTCACAAGCCACGTGGAGCACTGGAGATACTTCAGTGTCTTCATCCACCAGACAGTTTCAGGTAGAACAGACACCTCGAGAACCAGCCAACACAGTACCTGATTTTTCTGGCTTAATTTGTCACTGCTTTACATGCTAACAGATTTTACAGTAATTAGTACAGTTAAAAACATACAACAACTTACCCAAAGATCAAACACTGAGAACATTTATGGCTTCTAGATAGAAAGTCAGACACACCAGTAACATATTTACATCTTTCAATCCTTGAAGTGCTGAGGCAGATTTCTTTAAGCTTCCCAATATGTCCCAGGGCCCTCATTTCTGATGGTTGTTGGATGCTCAGGGCTTTGGGGAGCATTGGAGGTGCTGACAGTTTGGGACTCAGGCTTCCTTGCCCTAGCACCTGGCATGCATATATTTGGATTTTCCTTAGGGTTATTTCAAGAAAAGCACTTAAGTAAAATTTTCAATTGAATACAATTTTTAATTATTTTTTTTTTTAATACCATGCAGGCAACACAGGGATGCCCAGCAGCCTCACCCACATTAGACAGGATGATAGTAAGACATAAAATGATAACAGTCTTGGGGGATTTTTTGGGAGAAGTGGTTTATTGACTTGACTTACACACACTGAAGTAAGACCTGATTTCTCTTTCTACTGAAGCCAAATCCAAACACTGTGCTGGCTTCAAAGGGAATGGGCTGCATCCTGCCTTGAACACATTCATATCACTGATGAATTCCATGCTGGTATTCTAAAGCAAGCAGAAAAAAACACCCTCTTTTCTTGAGGCCTGTGATTCACATATGTACAGTCAGGTACAGAGGGCTCATGTGTGATTTCAGACGGCAATTTACGCTACCATGATGAAATGCTTTGCATAGATGAGTTTGAAAAGATGAACTGATGAAATCTGGCAGGGAGAGTGACAGTCACAACAGTTCTGCTTCCAGATAAACTTGTTCTTTATGCACACCATTAAAAACATGGTATTGCTACTGCACTGTATGTAAAGTGTATTGAAAAATGTATCTAAAATTGTGTGAGTAAGAAACAAGAGGCTGCTCTTCCTGCCCATAATTAGAGCCTGTTTCTGGAGCATGCCAAAATTTCCACATACATCACTGAATTTCAGAGGAGGTCCTACACCTAAATACTGACCTTTTTATTTCTAAAACCTCAGCTCACTCCAGAATTTCCCTGGGAATTTGGCCTTTTAGGGATTGCCAAATTTTGCTGTTTCCTTCTTCATATACTTGTAAAAGCTCCAAAGTTCTCTGCACATTCCAATGCAAGCAAGATGGAGAGAAAGGCCCATTTCAGAGCTCTCCATGTTCACCACCCAAGTGGACATGTGGACAAGCCACTGGCCTCAGAGGGTTAAGGACAGATTCCCTGTCATGCCATGTCTCAGTGTTTATCCACCCCAGTTTTGTTCACACTCAAACTGGAGATTTCTCCTTGCTTCCAGGGAAAGCTGAGCATGGGCAGTCCACCCACGTAGCTGCATCACCACCAGTGTTTTTGCCTCCAAGGTCTGAGCAACATCTCTACTGATTCACCAAACCCCACGGAGTGGACTATTCTTAGAGCTGATTTCCTTCCGTTTACTACATCTGACCATCCCGAGTGAACATCACCTTTAATTTATCACCAGTCAAGCCTGCTTGGGGGCAGATTTTTTGGGGACTGGAAGAGCTACTCCTGATTGCTGCAAGCAATCATCTATCATCTCTGCCATGTCATTCCACAGCACTAAAGGCTCTGGACCAGAGTCATTCTCGCAACCTCCTATATTCTCTTCATGTTGCTTTTCCAGGCAACCACAGACTTTCTCCCCATGGTGTCTCTCCTCCCCAAAATCGCAGCAGGAGGACCTGCCATGGCATGGCTCTCCCTCTGCAATTCATGAGCTGGCTTTGACAACTCTTGCAATCACAGAAAATATGCTAAAATATTATAATGGCCCTATCACCACTGAATCCATTCTGTCCAACAGCAAAGCTGGATTTCATAAATCAAAAGCAATCAGCTAAACTATTCCTACTAAATACTTCCTTCCCTTTGATGAAAGCACTGGCAGATTCATAAGTCTCCTCTGTTGACCTGACAGTAAAGTCAAAGCAATCCTAGTTATGTTTTTCCAACTGGATTTGCCCTGCCAGTGTATGCGGATCTCAGGAACTTCTTAAGAGATTCTCCTAAATAATATGAGGAGTTGGGGATTAAACTATAATGTTTTCCTCTCTCCCTGTCTCAGGTTTCATATCCTTGTCAACAGAGCTGGGATTACAGCTTGAGCTCAGGATGTGGTACCAGCCAGCTGACAGCCTTTCTTCTTGGACAGATCAGACTTCTGGCTGGGGGATTTCTCTGGGGCCTGAAGCCTTTTCTGTGGGAAAGCACGACATGCTGTGCATGTCCTCTACTTGCAGCAAACACACCTGACAGTCACTTCTTATGACTCAGGTATCCCCTTGTTCAAAGGTTAAGACTGGACATTTGGAGCTTTGACCACATGGGAGAAGGGAAAACAGAATACCCTCAAACTCAGACAAATTATTGATGTCAAAGAGTATTTTCTTATGCTCAGCACACAAAAGAATGATGGCAGAAAACAAGGAGGGTCCTTCTTTCTGCAAAAGCCCTTCTGCATATGGCATTTCTGACAAATGTCATAGTTTTGCAATCACTTTTTTAGCAACACCTGAAAAATTAATCAGAAAGTGAACATGTTGCAACATGCATTTCATCTCAAGGATTATCCTGTATATATTTCTTTAATTATTTTACTGCCTTGCAAATCACTCCTTATATCTAACTATACACCTATGTACACCTTCACAGACATTTCTGGGCCTGTTTCTGCAGTCCCTGCACAAATAAAATACCCACCCAATTGAATGGGAGCTCTTTTCAGATAAATGTGGCAAGATTGGGCCTTTGGTGCATACGTGCGAGTATCCTGCACATACTTTTAAAAATCATTAAAAAAATATAGTATCTATAGATTTATAAGCAATCAAAATCTAAACACAGTAAAACTGCACTTATGACAGTGAATTTACACTGCTCATTTATATGAAGCAAACAAAGGAAAGGAAATGTCTGTGACCCTGTAATTACAGATTAACTGTAAATATAAGTTTGGCTTATCCATTTGTCTGTTCAAAAGGATTTTTGCAACTAAAAAGAGGGATTTGCACTATTTCTGTCAACACCTGGGTACTTCTCAAGTGCTTTCCCATCTTTTTTGAAGTGTCTTTTGTGACATATCAGACTCCTTTCAGTTGATTTTGTTCACTTCGATCATCATAGTAAATAAACGATCCCTTACTAAAGAAGATAACTTTAGCAGAGCAGCAGCAGCAAAGCAATCCTGAAGCCATTACCAGTCCCAAACTCAGGCAGAGTAAGGAGTAAGGGCTCTAGGTGCCAGCTTCAGTGTCATTACTGTTGTCATAAAGCTTAATGCACAGCAAGACGGCCAACCCGCTGGGTCACATCACTCTCTAAATAGCACTTTCATTACAGCACTTCATTGTCAAAGCCCTTTGCACATAAATTTACAAAACACAGCCAAGAAAAAGATCTCTTTTGCATATGAAATCAAGGAAACCATTTCACCTACCAGTGCGTTAGTGTGCTGCCTATTTCACAGGTAGACCATAGGAGGGGGAGGGCGTGCTCACTAACACACAGTGTAAGTCTAAGATCAAAACCACAACAAACACAAATATATAAAGCTTAAGCACTGGTCCTTCACCCACCCCTGGCTGGTGTTTCCCAGGTGAGTTCTGACACCTTTGTCAAGGATAGGGGTTACTTTTAAGGTAATCAGACCTCTGGGGTCTAGTGTAAAGTTAAGTGAATACACCCTCATGTACCACCCAGGTCACAGCTGACCAGCAGAGACTATTGAGATCAGCCTTCTCTTCCCTTGTGGTCATCTTATCTGCAGTGTGAGCAAGTTTCACAGCTCTCAGCATAGCCCAGATGCTTTTAAAAGAAGCCTTGTGCATTCATGCATTACAAAATCCAAGTCCCCCACATCAAAACAAACAAACAAAAAAAAGTATCCCTCACACAGAACTTTAAACTTCAAATCCTCAATCAAATACCTTGTAATCTACATAAGACAAGACAAGGCACTGGACAACAGCCCAAGTGCTTCAGACTAAGAACTTGGACAGGGAAACTCTGTTCATTTAACTATGCCAGCACAGCTGAAACAGCAAACCTTCCCTTCCTGTGTATGCAGTCACACCAGCATGAAAAGGCATATACCAGCAGCCCACTACAGCAAAATAAACCTCAGCAACCGTGGCATCTCTTCTGCATCAGAATTTTGCCAATTTAACTGTAGCAGGTGAAAAATTGAGGCTGGCATAACTGAGAGAGTTCCAATGATAACATTTAAAGAATACACCAGCCCTTTTTACTGTCCTAGTAACATTCTCAACATACAAAAATGCCACGTTAAGACATTTGACATCTTGAGATGCATAATTTTAAAGCATCATAATCTAAAACACAAAATATCTTCTCTGCATTTTAACTTTGTTTCCTGACATTACTTCTTACAGATACCTGGAAGGGTTAACTCAATCTGCACCACAGTGAATTAACATTCAGATACTCTTCCAAAGTCTTTAATAAAAATCAATGATGCAATGTTTTTTTCTATCATATGCTGTGATATTTTAACCGAAAAAAATCAACTTGTAAAATATAACCATGTGATCTCCTTGCTGTTCAGCCTGAGAAAATCTTTCAGAAGTGTGAAGGAGCACATTTCCTCCAACAGGACTCCAATCTGAAGCTGAGGTGGTCTCTAAAGGAGAAAGCATGCACATTGCCCATGGGTCAGCTAGAAGGAAGGCATCACAGACATGGAGAAAGAAAACACGATCAAGCAGAGGAGAATGGAAATATATGACACAAGAAGGAAGAAGAAAGAAACTCTAAAACAGTATCACAACATGATCCACACAGTTACCTGTTGCTGTGAATGGGAGTTTAACATTCAGTTCTACCCTGGCTGAAAAAATTCATAAAGTGATTTTGTTTATTCCTAACACACCTATCTGCTATTTTTGAACAACACTTTGTGACAATACAGAACAAAGATCTTAATTTATATATCCCCATTAAGCTATAATGCTAAAGAGTATTCTCAAAAACTTAAATGCCAGAGAGCAGTGCTCTCAATAATATCTGGCAATGCCCCAAGGTACTCGATTCAGGAACCTATGGGAGGTCATACAGTCCATGCTAAAATTCTCCACCACTGATTTTCCTCAAAAGTTTGGTGCTTTTCTTTGTAGTGAAATGATAAATATATTAATGTGCTCTGTTTATCCCTAAATCTATTGAAAATGTGCTTCTTGTCTGACTTGCTTTCCAGGGCAGTGTGTACCCTGGGGCACAGGAGTTTTGCTTCTTCTACACTGTTACAGACCCAACTCTGCTAGCAGGAAAGATGCTGGTATCCTAGATCCTAGGGGATGCAATGCCTTGAGGAAATTTATATCAAACAATTATTGCATAATCTCTGTATGTAATAAAACCTCCTACACCAGACACAGGCATCGAGTTCCCATTACACTTTCCCAGTGTCCCTGTCAACTACAGGTCCCCGTGTGAACCCGCAGGATCCCCTTGCTGTGCATGTGGAGGAAATTGAATATTTCTGAGGGCATGGCGTGAAAGCCAGGGCGAGGCTTCACGTTGTCATAGTAGTGGTGAGTTATAAAAATCCCTGAGGGGTTCATGGGGAAGGCCCAGAAGCCAAAGAGGTGGACCTCTTCGCAGAGCTCCAGGGCAGCAGTCACCAGGATCAGCCCGGTGCTGATCCGCTTGGCCCGCACGCCTTGGCCGAGCCAGTAGCGCGAGACATTGATGAGATACTGGGGGTGGAAGTAATAAACAGCCTGCTGGGACTCAAAGTCGTCCAGGACGTATTTGACCCGGATGGACACGTCCGTGTTGCGGGTGTTGTAGAAAGCCGGCAGCAGCACGGACGCATTCTCGTATACCTGGAGCACGTCGTAGAAGGGCTTCCTCCACTTTTCCAGCTTGTGGAACCTAGAGGGGGAAAGGATGGGAGGGAGGTTCAATCGGGACCCTGCACAGAAACAAACCTCCAACGGGCTTTCACTGCAGTGCTGCTGATACAGAGATAATTGAAGTGATGCTTCGGTTATCAAGGGGGATATATTTAGATTTGTAGCTATGGCATCAGTATGAAATATAGGACAAACATTCAGGGGATGAAAAGACTCATATTCTGAGCTCTTTTGGCAATAAAGTCACTAAACAGCGGAAAAACCTTGGAGACATTTCTGATCATGTCTCACTTCTCAATTTATTGTTAGACACATATAATTTTTCCAAGGTGGGGACAGCTGGATATGCACTGTGGATATGCACTGGATATGCACAATGCAGTGCAGAGCTCCATAAAAAGTGGCAAACACCAAAGCTAGCAAATGCCTATAATTTGCTAAACCGTAACATTTAAAAGATATCCAAAGTCAAACAACTTATTTTGTGTTGCTTGAGAAAAGAAACACATTCCCCCATCAAGAAAGGAAAGCAGTAATTAGCCCCATGGTCCCAAACCTGTCATCAAGGTGGCAATGGGTTATTCACAAATTTTAAATTAAAATCACCCACTCAATTTTGGCCACAAAGTCTAACTGGCATTTCTTTAAAACAGATGATAATGTGTGTTACTTTATTTACTTTATGATCTTAAAAGTCTTTTACAACCTCAACAATTCCGATTCCATGATTTAAGCACTTAGGGTGGGATCCAGTTGCTTCCACCCTGAATGTTTCTAAGATGTTTGTCTGTGGAAAAGATGGCATAAGACTTCCAGAGGAACTCTGTTGTTTTAACTTGGCTCTGTTTTTAGCTCATTGCCTTCCTTTTTCTATAATCAAAGTGCTAGCTTAAGTGTTTAACACATTTCTGCAAGTTGTTACTTATTCCATACACTGAATATCTTCAGTTCGGAATTTAATGTATGATTCATAGTGTCAGTTTAAATTAATATCTGGGGGGGAAATTCTCTGTAAGTTAGAATTAAGTGAAAGGTAGATTTGAGAAAAGCAAAAGAGATGAAAATACAAAAACCAGAAATAACCTCTCAGTGATTATACTGGGATTGACAGTCACGACATCCGTCTTTACTCCAACATCCGTGAAGTATTTCTCAGATATAGGAGGCAAATTGCATCTATAAAGGAAAGAAATCAGTAAGAAAGTTAAAAAATTCCTTGCATCTTTTCAGTACTAGAAAATAGAACTGATTCAAGCATTTCTGCCAAGCAGCAAATCTAGAAGTAGATAGAGAATTTAAAATTGTATCAAAAGCTGTTGATGCCCAAACTGCATAGTAAACTAACAAGTTCTTGAGGGCTGTATGAAGAACTCTCCTCTTCCCCCAGCTTGTTGCAGATGTAGCCAGTGCTCATTTTGCTTCCTTAATAACAGTTTACATATTTGCTCTGGCATTTTATGATGAGAAATAGGTTGAAGCCCCAAGGCCAATCAGCCTATAAAATCAAAGGCTTGCTCAGCAATAGCTGCGATGTTTTCAATAAATAATAAACTATATCTATAACATTGCTTTTAACATGCTTTAGTTTATACCCAAGAGAATTTAGGGGAGATGCTCCACAAGAGACAAATCAATCCAGTCCTAATTAATCCAAAACTATCTGCTTCCTTTCCTTTTCCATTTATAAGCATCTCTCAGTGCAGTGCAATAGCAGGAATTCTGACTGTACAGATGCACCACAGGACATCAAACCTATTAGGAGCAAACTTGTAAAGATTTGCAAACCTTGACTTTGCCCAGCCTCCATTCACCTTGGCCTTGTCCTAGATATATCATAAAATTTAGAACAGCCCTCAAGAGATGCTGAAGTTACTGAAAGACACACACACAGGGCTATCCCACAGGCTCCACTTCCATAGGAAACAGCTGAAAAAAAGGCTTCACCATGTGTTATCAGAGGGAACACACGTGGCCTGGCAACTAGTTTTGCAATCAGTTTAAGCTAGTGTTAAATACTTACTGACATTTTGAAAACTTCTTGAAGTGTTCTACAAGCCTCAATAAAAGCTGTAAAGATCCCCACATTTCAAAAACACTGCCATGCCTAATTCCCAAAGTTCTCCATGTTTCTGAAGACCAGGGCTGAACAGGAGAAAACTGTGAAGGTATTTAGGGTAAGAGATGCTTAGTGTTCTCACAGTACCACAGTTCAGCTGTTGTGATGATTTCTCAGTCAAAGGCAGAGGGCAAGAACAATGCACAAAAATCCTTCAAAGTCCTTCTCAAACTCAAGAGGTTCCCATCTACCTTCCAGAAAGTCTCTCTTTACCAGGTCAGGGAACATTTTTGGCTATTTTTCTCACAGGTAATGTTATTTCCAGCACTTTTCCCTGCTAGGTAAATGCAACATCCTTCTGAAATCCCCTAATACCCCCAGTTCCACCTAGCACTGGGAACTGTGATCATTAGCTTATATTTGAAAAAGGTTTTCAAACAGTCAGCTTAAATACTTTTCAGCAGTAAACCCTCACCGGGACTAAGAATGACTGAACTTGTTGAAAGTGATAATTCCTTATAAAAATGATACAATCTTCACAACTGTACCTTGCCCGCCCCTCCCCCCCCCCCCCCCAAATACTCAAAAAATTCATGCCTGCAAAGAGAGTAGTCCCATCTCTAAATGCACCCAGTGTATCCTCACAGAGCTCTGCTCTGGCCAGTAGGTGGAGATAGACAATAACTACTAGTAAATGCAATTCTGGTGTGTATTTTTTGTATTCTACTGTAATATAATTAATTGAGTTCAAATTTATTTCACAGAACAATCTGCATTGCATCCTGCTGGCCACAAGCTTCCCAAAAAGAAAAGACTTCCCCAGGTGTCCTGAAGGTATTGCTGGACGTTACTCGTGATCCATGTGAAATATTTTAAAGAACTATTTAACTGGTGACCAAGATGATGATTCCTGATAGTTTGGTGGACTGGTTACTGCAAAGTGGCTGTGTCCAGACCCCACCTTCAATGCCACCTTTACGTTTAAACTGGTGTCAGCAGACC
>JAWWEU010000091.1:70103356-70115784 GCA_035583155.1 Acropternis orthonyx
ATTCCTGGAACCCTTATCTAAAGCAAAAACAGGCATTCCCTGACTGAAATTTTAGGACTATTGCATTTGCCTTTGTTCCCATTATCTTTCTCAATAAATAACTAGATTTAGACTACAGTTGTTAGGATTTTTTGAGGTAGAAAAGCCACAAGAAGTCTCAAGCAGCTTTTTGTTTCAGGTGTGGTGCATGTCAAAGCTATGGCAAGGCAGATTTAATTCCTCTTGCTGATGTGAGGCTCTAACTAGCCCAACCTGCTTTCTTCCCAGATTTAATAATGGAAGGAGCACTTTTAGGCACTTGCTTTCCCATTTGATTTCCACATGAAGGCACGAGCCTTGAATTAGTGAACCTCAGGCATTGTTTTCTGCAAACTGCTCTCTCCTCAGGCTCTGATGTCCTGCTTTTGAGAAGTCTGCACACAGAGTTCCAGAGCAGCCAGGAAAGCCCAAGAAGTCCAGGTCAGACAGCACACTACCGCCATTTATCAGAGAATAGCCCAAATCTGAGTGCTTACTACCACAAACTGTACTAACAGTATTAATGATTATTAATTAGCACTTGTACTACCAGCACTGCCTGGAGCTTTTGGTCAGGCACTTTTTTTGGGCTTGTGTGGGAGCATCCCTCATCTTTCTGTAGTCTTTGGGCAAAATTCTGTCCTCACACACAGACATGCAGCTGCTGCTGAAGCCAGAGACAGTGAACATCACATCTGGGGAACAAACGGGGCTGTTAGGGTGAGAGGGCTGTGACGCAGAGCCTTGCCTCGCTACACCTTATGAATATGTAGAGATGTGCTTATATAAGCATGAGAGTGCTCGTTTTGGTACATACATATTTTATCAATAATGTCGTACCGCGAACTGCAGAGGGATGCAATAGTGGCTTGACATTTCTAGGTGATTATTCCCAGGATCTTTCCACAGCATTCATAAGCCATGAGGCAAAAGGGCATGCAATTACACCTGTCTGAGAAAAGCAGCAGCTGTCTAGCAGAGGAAATATAGAGCTGCCTGTGCTTTGTGCAGCAAATCCTTAACACAAAATGCCTCGGCAGCTCTGAAAGGGAAATCAGAAGCCAGGTGTCTGTGCTCAGCACAAGGCTCTTGCCTTTTCGGTGTTGCTTTTGTGTTTTCAGCTCTTTACCATTTATGTCTGCCACCTTGCAGCCCTGCTCCTATGCAAGGAGCTTTGGCCACACAGGTGCTGTCCAGTGAATCCCAAAGGCAATTTGGCAAGTAACAGTGCCTTCGAAGCATCCTCAGTCATACCTGGGTAAACACAACAGCAGGTATAACACACTGCTAGCAGAAGTGTAGGTGTTTAGTCTTTCATGCAATCACCTGCATAATCAGGCAGGGTTTTGAGGGTAATACTCCTGGACTTAGATGTGCCCAGTCTTTGCATGTCTCCAGATGCCAGAGTGGTTTCCTGGATCCAAGCCTTCACCCTGCTTCAGCCCCAGTCCCCCAGGAGCACATTTAGATAACAGCAATACCTCTCAGCAGTGCTCAGAAAGCAAACTGATTAAAAGTGGTTAGACCCTGAAGGACAAGTTCAATGGCACAAATCTAAGCACTTAACCTGAATATTTGTCTGAGTTTCCAAAAGGGATAAATTTCATTTATCCCCTCCAACTATGCCACTGTAAATTGATGAGGTGTGCCCATGATAAATCAGCAGCCACACAAGCCCATTCCTGCACATCAGTCATGATGTGCAGTGGGGAATTGCCCACTGCTTATAACCTTGAATGGCCCTGAGGTCAAGGATTATTTGCTGAAAACATTTTGAGCAATCTTTTTATATTTTCCAATTCATATCTTATTATTTATATTTTTAAATACTATATTTTAAAATTGTGCAGCCTGTTCACAGATGATCTGCAAATGGAAATAAGTATAAAAATAGTCAGTTTTGTGAATATGAATTATAAAATAATCAAGCCAAAAAGAAAAGTGGACCTACCCCAAATGCTGGATTTATTATATGTGAACATTGTACTCTGAAAAGTTCTTATTAGTGATTGTCTCTTTATTCAGCTTTCTTAAGTTACTTCATTACCTACTCTGCTCCTAGGTCGGCAATACTCTGCAGGAAATAGTATATATTGCAGATGACCACTAAAAAACCAGGATAATCAGCTAAAATATTGTATAAAAACAATAAATATTTTTGAAGTATAAGCAATGAAGTTTGTAGAAATGTCAGTCAACTGCTAAATGCTTGGCTATAGGATAGTGTCTAATGCAGCAAGTATAGTGAGTTGATTCTGCAAAATGGGCAGGGGCACCTTTGGAAACATTTTGAAGATTTCTTGGTTGATATGGAAGATTCCACTGGTGTCCACTTCATATTTCAGCTTAGTTCCCAAGGGAGTATTCTTCTGGGTGGTGAACAGAAAAGCAGGGGCATTGCAGCACCTCGACAAAGTAGACCTGAGAAATGAAAGAGAGAGAATTAAGATCAAGGAGATGATGGCAGATATAGAATTTGCAATTGCTCTTACTCCTAACAAGGGATATTTCAGCAAAAAGAAACTTTTTGGCTGTAGGAGGGGTAAAATGATGCTTTGCTGGATTTCCTTCAGAAAATTTTGGAACTGGTGAAATTTTCCTTGATTGAGAATATTATGGTAGAAAAAAAGAGAGAGAGAGAATAAATGAGACACTTGTACCTGTCTCTTCTAAGCTGCAGGAAATACATGTGGAAATTCTGCCCTGCTCCAGCACCCAAAGCTGAGCTTCTGCCCCCAATATCCTGGGGAAACCACCTTAAAAAATGAATCCCTCCCTGCTTTACAGGTCTTCCACATTTTGCAAATTATATACTCACCACTGGGCAGGAAATGTAGGGGTTAAAGGGTTCACCTGGGGATGTGGAAGCTTGGCAGGGCAGGTACTTAAAACAGCAATACCTAAAGACACTGTCCCACTTACCAGACCACTGTGGAGCACAGCACACTTTGACTATAAAAAAACTTGTAAAGGTCTTCGTTCTGCCCTTGGCCTTATATACATGCATCAGGAAGATTATGTGGCTCTGACAGATGCGTGTCAGGCAAACTGGTCATGGCTACGACTCCAAAATCTCAGACAAATGGCCAAGATTTTCTCTTTCCCTGAGACAAAATGGCAGGTATTCCAATGCAAACAAGAGCTGTATGAAATCCCATGAGAGAAGAAACATTCAGGTCTGACCCCTTTACCATGTTTCGTATGAAATCTAAATGGGAAAAGCAGCTTTCCAAATATGGTTCCATTTCTTAGCTCCCATATTTTTCTGAATGATTTTCCTCTTTTCCTGGTGGAACTGAAAGCCTTGACTTCAGCTCACTCTTATTCCAGGGACAGTTTATTTCTCATTCAAAGCATTTCATACTTTTAATGAAAAATACATGTAATGGCAAATGTAAAAACACGAAGACAAATGGCTCTCAAATAACCTGGACTAAATACATTGCCTCTAGGGTGTGTGGCCTCATTATCAGTTGAAAAAAATTAGCCAGTCTTCTTCATGGGTTTTATTACAAGCATCAGAAAGCAAATACAGACTTATGCAAATATTTCAGTGATGTCCAATTACTATTATATACTTGACTCCTACGGAATGACACAATATGATGATCAGATCAAGGCAGCAAATGACACTGAATGAGTCAGTGAATAATCTCTAACAGCAAAATGACTATTTAATTTCAAGCAGATATGGGGATTGAGTTGTGACATTTAGGTTGTGAAAAAACCTCTTCATTGGTTTTGCATTAAGGAATGGAAAGAGATGTTGTTCCTTAATGTCCAGCTGGTTTTCCAGAGTCACGTTCCTTAATGTCAAAGTCTGATACCTGATGGAGGAAGAGTCTCAATGAAATTGCTTTCCCTAATCTCCAGATATAAACACTAGTGTGATTTTTGTGCTTCCTCCCTCCCTGCTGCTAAGTGGCTGCCATTTAACTTCTGTTGGATTCTCCCCATCTCACCAGATGGTCCAGAACTGGCAAAGTTCAAAATCCCACAGCTCAGTGCTGTTACACCTTTCAGCCTCCTACTAGTCAACCTCCAAACTCAGAGACTTTGGTCTGGTTTTCAGGGACTGCAGTTTCCCCACACACTCACACATTGAAGTCTCTGTCTCACTGCACAAAAATGAAGCAGACTTTGAACATTTTTGATTTTTTTTTGATTTTTTTTTCCCCATGACTAGCACAATTGTTTTTCCTGGAACCAGCTAACACAGGTTAGGTTACATCTATGTGCCAAGTGGGAGTTTCTGACGCAGTGACACGTGAATCTCTCCTCTTTTTTTGTCTTCTCAAAATCAATTCTCTTTTTCCTCCCAGTGCACAGGGAGGAGACAGGGGTTCTTTGTTTAATATGCTGGTGTCAGTGGCCTGAGGCAGACTGATGGTCTTTAAATAGTTCTTTCTCATTGCTCCCACCTCTGCACTGGCCTCATACCTCAAAGTGCTCCTCTTCACACTTCAGTGTGCTCCCTGCACTCTGGGCACAATCATCACTTCTCTTACTCCAAGCTGTCTTAAAGGTAATGAGCTGTAATCCTAAATTGCTCCTCTCTTAAAAACGGGCTCTGATAATTGCCCATCAATTAATTTCCAGGGAAAAAAAATACAGTAAAACATCCCTAAAACATTTATGTGTGCAGATCACATTGGAAAACCTGCTGTGTGCCTGGGACTAACAATGTTATTTTTAAAGATGTCAGTGACTAACTCAGCACATGCATTCTCACATTCTCTCATTAACTCCTGACAGCTATTTCCTGGAATCATGCAAGAGAAATTGGGATAGAGCTGGGGGCCTTATTCTGAACAACAGCTCTGAACTGTACCAGTGACTTACAGACTTAACAAGTCTCTACAACACTTAATCTGAAATAATGTGTTTTCTCTAAACCTACTCCAGTGTGGCACTTGAATATATCAATATACAACATTCAAAAATTATTTTGGCTTCTTTCTACTATTTCCTTTACAAGACCAATTTCAAAAGCTGTACCTTAAGAGGATCATGGAGGACCTTCAGCAGAGAGGAATTCACATGAAGGAACAAAGAGTCCTACAGAAACAAACTAAGAGGTCTTTGAAGAACTATATAGATAGTATGAGAGTAATAGCTGAGAAGCAATTAAAAAACCAGAATTGGGTAATAAACAAGGCCTGATAATACCTAAAACACACACAGAAAATATCCAATTTTAGTATTTTGTTGGCCAAATTTTCAGTATCAATGATATTACCATTCCAGATCACCAGAGAGTAAGGTTGATGTATTAGGTGCAGCCATTGAGGCTTGACTCCATCCTCACTTCTTCCTGAATCACACCTGGAAGTCTTTCCCATACCAAATTCCTTGCCTTTCCTGGAAGAAAAGCATCCTTTCATCTACTTTTCAAAAGTAGGAAAAAAGCCCATATTTATTCAAAAGTATGGTACTACAAGATTAAGTGTTGTAATGGTTACTCTTGTTTATCCATATGAAGGTCTGGTCTCTCTACAGGAGGCTAAACTCAAGATAAAGTAAATTTAACTCAATCTTATTAATGTGGACCATTCTTACTTGAATAAATTGGCTTCTGTGACATTCATCTCCCATTTACACATCTGTAGACTCTTCCATCTGTCAAACAATTCAGTTTGCTTCACCCTAAAAGATAAAAAGGAAAGTAAAAATTCAGTTTATTAGAAGGGCTTAATTTCCTAAAACAGCTGCAGGTAGGGTACCACACAGTTGGCCATAAGCAGGGCAAACCAGTCAGTCTAGCTGGTACAGAATCTATAATTTTTATTTCTTTTTCTGCTCAGACATAGCCACTCTAAGCCATGTGTACACAGGTACTGAGGTCTGGGACTGATTTCTGTTCCCTTGGCAGGTTTTCTCCACTCCTTCAGGATAAAAAATGCAAAACTGAGCAAGAAGCATCTACTCTACTAACATCTGCTGGGAAGCCAGTGAGGGTCTGGCAACTGGGTTTGGGGGGAAAGTTGCACCTTTCAGAAGGGCCCAGGAGGAGATACTGGAAAACAGGATATATTTGGCCAGCTATGGCTGTATTTTGGTGAGGTTAACCTATTCTATGAGATCCGTGAGCATGGCACTGTAGGTAGATTTATCTTCTGAACTGCAAGAGCACACGTGTAGGGATAAGCGTCTGTGATGGCAAGAGGACATGAGAAGCTCTTTACATAAGGATCTCTCCCTCTGTTAATCAATATACCCGCAGTCACAACAAAAAATGAGACTGCTATTTCTACTAGGCTGATACAAGATAACACATTTTTTGGTGATATCATGAATTCTAACCACTCCTACATTAAAGTTCATCCATATTCCTCTGTATTTGGACAACAGAGATAATGAAGGCCTTGCAAATATCTAGAGCGAGGGAGCAACTGCATAATCTGGCTAAGAAATTTGGAACTTTGTGATTTCTTCTAGATTGTTAGGTCTTAATTAGTTCTCTTCAGGCTTGAAGGCTTTGGATGTTTGAATAAAGCAAAGACTTTTAAGATAATTACATATTTAGAATGAGTAGAACTTAGGATTTCCCAGGCTGTGGAAGTTACAGGAAGGAATTAGGTCATATTGTACTTTCTGTAGCCCACCAGAGCACATTAACTTGGAAATCTTCCATTACCATAAGATCTGACTTTGGAAATGTAGCACATTAGAAGCAAGAACATCAGTAGACCCCAGCATAGTAAAAGAGCTTGATGTCAAACGGTATCTAATGTAGAAGTAAGGATAACCCTGTCTGAGCAGGAGCCTACTACGCTCCTTGGGCCATTGGATAAGACGAAGGAAAATGAGCAGTTCTCTGTACCCTTGATCAGTATGCAGAAAAAAGCAATTCAAAACTCCCCGTCTTCAGCAGAACATTGGCAGAGGTGTGACATTCTCACCTCTTCTATTTATTTTTAAGCACTGCAAGTCAGCAAGCAGCACAAAGTGTGTTACTCGTGTATCCTTCATCCAGTACCAAATACAGAAGGCAAGGACATAACCTACATTTTAATGTGCACAGTCAGTGAGGGAGACATGCTCAAATTCATGCAGACCTGGAGCAACAAATTGTATTTTCTGAAGCCTTGACTGGCAAATGTTATGCACTTGCAGAGCTGCACTTTCCACTGGGATTCTCAGTGCACTTTACAGACCTTGGTAAGCCTTTTGCATTGTCAGTGACATTACTAAACCACTGGTTTTAGATACAGTAAGGGATTAGGCCTAATCTAAGCACCTAAATTCAGTGTAATGCTGGCAATGCAAAATGCAACAACAAAAAAATACCCTGCTGTGCTCTGTCCGATGAGTTCTTTTCTTGCCCAGTTCCATTGCTGTGACGTCACAGAGACATCTCATTCAACTCATTAATTTCCTTATAAACTTATAGGACCACAAAGCACAAATTCTAGGTATTTTATTGTTTCTCAACTGACATTTCCCTTTTTACTGAGAGTTATTAAGTTGTGAAACTCTCTCCTGCTTGAGGAGGTCAAAAATACAAATGGTCTCAGATAATATCTAAACACATTAATAGAGAAGTCTCTTGTCCACTCTGATTACTGCAGTCCAGCCTCCATCTACCACCCCACAAGTTCCCAGGCCAGAATTTATTATCAGGAAGGGCTGACCTTTCTGCTTCCTTTCTTAGCCTTCACTACTGGCCACTGTCAATGACAGACCCTTAGGCTATATGGATACTTGCTGTGAGTCAGTCTGGATGTTCTTACTCTTCAATTACTGGAAATGTGATATTATAAACGCTGCATTTAACTCCAAAAGATAATACTGGGTCTGACCAAAATGTCACAATGTATGGGAAAAGCCTCGATTTTTTTACAAATGGACCTGAGATAAAATTCAAATACTGCCTGCAGCTGTAGGAGAATCCCCGCTGAGATCCCTGTGGATGGGATCTCCTGAGCCTTGCATCTTTTGACAATGTAAGTTATCATTTTCATCCCACCTGAAAAGCAACTTTTTTAGCAAGTATTGGTTCATACTTACATTGACAAAACCTTCACCTCAATGATGTCCTGCCGTAGTTCCAGGCATTTGGTAGAGTTGTATTCCAAAGGCCCTTCATAAAACTCAAAATACCTGAAGAAGAAGAAAAAAAGATATCATAAATAAGGCTTAGACTAGCATGCTTGTCTTACACATCAACAGAATTTTGCTTAAAGTAGTCACTTATGATTTTTGCCTGACTTGAGACTACACTGCCTGGGCCATGGACAGGTTAGTCCTTCACAGGAGAACACACACGTCACTGATCTTGGTAGAACAATCACACATGTCCATCTGTGCATCCCTACAGGAGTTCATCTCTCCTGTAGGCACCGAGAAGGACCAGCTACCTTTTCCAGCAGTCAGCACTTGGCAGCTGGAACTGAAAGTCAGGGGAAAAGCACTGATCACTCATCAAATGCTGTTCCCACCTTTCAGGCGGCTGAATGTACTGAGAGTTGGAAAAAAAACCCAGTACCATAAATGTCACCCTTGGGTGGAAAGTGAAGTGCTAGAGGTTGCATCCTGACTATGGAAACTATGCCATAGCAATTGAGCTTTTCATTGAGATTTACTCTTTTGATATATTTGGAGGAGAAGGAAGCCAGGAATTTTATTCTAAAAAAAAAATAATTGAGGATTAAAGGATTTGAATGTTCAGACACAGCACAAATGACAAATTAAAATATAGGTATAAATATTTACTTTTTTGCTTAATTTCTCCACCTTAGAGATTGGACTGGAGTGAAGGGGAAACAAAACACAATGGTAGCTACTCATGTTTAGGGACAAGAGAAAGGCCAGGCTGTCCAGGGAATTCACTGAGTCTGTAGTGAAATAGCAAACAAGATTTAGGATTTAAACAAAGCTCTGTACCATTAGAAGTCTGAATTAAAACCTAATTCCTAAGACTACACATACCCATACACCAGTGAAGAGAACAATAAAGAAATAAGAGAAGATGATCTGGAGGAATAGGTGTTATGAATAAGGCTAGAGAATGTTCTTTTGATGGATCCTTTAAAATCTTGGAATTCATGAGGCTGTAAGTCCAAACTATCTTTTGAATTTTCAATAGGTAATAAAAATACAAGATTCCTGGAAGAGCTTTATTTAAGCCATCATTGGAAATGCAGTATTTTGGGTTTGTGTAATTGTAAAATAACATCAAAATTCATGTTTGATTCAAATATGTGTTCAGTTCTGCACATGTAATCCTCGAGTAGGAAAGGCTTGTTAGTTTCCTCAGTAGTTCATCTTTACAGTTAATATTAGAATTTTGGAGGATCCAAAATGGACCAGTTCTGGAGAACTTCTAAATACTCACATCTCCCAGGGGCACTGTAGGAAGGGAGACTGTCCATAAAACAACATCTCCAGGTATCTCCAACAGGGCCCCCAAAGCCCAGAGGCCTCTAAAATCAAACAGTTTCTGAATTTTGACCTTTAAGTTCATCCAGAAATCAATGTGATAAAGCGGGGAAGAGAAAAACCCAAAGAAATGAGAAAGGGACTATAGTGTGTGACTGGAAAAAGTCCAAGAGCCTCCCAGAGCAATCTGCTATCAACTGGGAACGTTTCTATCCTGTCAAATGCTGCTTTAGAAAGTGTCTCCTTCACCTCTCTCCGAGGTTTTCACCACCTCAGCTTTGCCAAATCCTCAACCAACTGTGATCCAGTGAGGGGCACAAGCCCTGAGACTGAAAGCAGGAAGCCCATGTTTAAAAGGTAGATGGAGGAGAATAATAAATTCATAATAAAAGAGTAAACTGCCAACTGCCAGGAAAACAAAAAAAAAGCTCATCAACCTTTAAAAATATGTGTACTTGGAAATGTGTTTGCATAGTTTTCAAGGCAGTAAAAATATTTTTTTATGAGTTTTGTAGAGGAAGCTATGTATTTAAAGCATTTCATAATCTGTGACAACTCTGAGGAAAAACTTCCTCAACCTCCTGAAGGGAGATCTAACATGAATCTTCATCTGGGCTCTCACCAAAAGACTTGGGCTCTCCTTGCAACTCAATCATTCACCAGGACATGGAGCATTTACCAAGGAGCAGCCGAAATCCACTGCACGGGCACAGGTCCTGTAGTGCTTGTCTTGTTGAGCTGGAGCTGAGAAACCTGTGCATTTTGAAAGCTGCTCCAACTGAAACTGGACTAAGAGCTCACCTGCTTGAACCAGGCCAAAGCTCTCTCTTCATGTACTCCAGTTAACTTTCCCAAACTAAGCCAAAATCTCACCTATCAGAAAGCATCATAGGATTTCTTACTGGTCACGGAATTTTCCACGGCTTACGGAGTCCTCTCTGGCTGCCAGTACAGACAACCTCTTCATCTTTCTGAAACATTCATTCTTTCTTACTCTTTTGCTGTATGAATCCTTTGCTTTCGTTCTTTGAGTCAGACAAGGCCAGGACCCTGAATGTGCATTCTCTACACAATAGCTACAGGCAGGATACACCCCCACACCACACTCAGCACGTTACACATCACTGCTGCTTCTTAAGATGTGTGGGGGATAGCAATGTCTATCAGCCTCACCCTTGCCTGTCACCTAACGCTGGATTTCAGTACCTTGTACATGCCCCAGGACAGATGAGAGGAGCAAAAATCTAATTTAACATGTATTTTTATCTTTCCTGTGCACTTCTGGCTCTGCTGCTAAGTTAGAGAATGGCAGCTCAGATGTCAAACAGCACATGCTGTCACGTGGGAACATCACAGCAGGGGAAAGCTGTCTACAGCCCGTGGCACTGGAGTAAAAGACATCATTTTATGAAATGGAGATGAAATTTCCTGTGTCCTGGCCATTTCCTTTGATCATTGCCTGTCCACAATCAAAAATAGACATGAAACAGGATGTGTTACAGAAGTGGCACAAGGTTAAGGAGGAAAGGACTGGGTGGAAAACAAACCACTTCTGGATCTGAACGGGAATCAATCCATGAGGCATTTGCAGGAGAGGTATTCCATCAGCCTACAGCTTCAGAAGGCACAGGACTGGCCTGCAAGTCTCTAACTCCCACAATAGCTCCAGAGTCCCCAGCAGAGCCACTGGGAGTGTCAAATTCACCATTTGGCACTCCATGGAAGTGCAGAGGGAGGATATGTGGAAGAGGATGGACGATGCACTACGGATGGGACACGTCCCTCCTGGGGCAGAGGCAGGGGATGCCAACAGCAGTGTCATTCTGTACTGAGAGGGGAGAGGGTGCTCTGGCCACAGGGTGAGCTCGGCTGAAACTATCTCAGTGTGCCCAAGCCACTGAACAATCATCATCTGGGCTGTCCTTCGTAAGCCCTGAGCCACGCTGAAGCAGCCAGCCAGTCACTAAAGCCTCCTTAGTTTTAATGCTACTGATGATGCAATGCTTAGGTTGCAAGCATTAATGATGCTGCAACAGCATTAGGGACTTTCCAAGATACTATCTGGTCAGTAGACTGAGGGGGGGGAAAAGGGTTCCTCTCTTTCTCCCAGGAGTGTTCACGCTATTTATTTGTTTTACAGCAATTCCCCTCCAGCTACAGACATGGAGGCAGATTAGCAGAGGCAGTTCCCTGGAGCACTGGCCAACCTCTTCCCACAGAAGTGCTTCATGTTGTACTTTCCTTGAATACAGCTTTTGCACAACACCAGGCTCTGGCACAAGGAACATGGGTTCCCTCAACCCCCAGAGATGTCCTTTAAACCCACCTCCTCCTCTTGCCAGGGTCTGATCCTGCTGGGAGTGTTTGGAGACCAGGCCCCCCGCGCTTTCCCACAGGAAGCATAAGTCTCACCCACTCCCTGGGCTCTGAGAGCTCCTTCTGCCTATTAACTCCCACTCTAAAACATGTAGTTGCCTGTGAGCGAAGATACATTTGCCTGTCAGAAAGTTTAATTAGCACAAATGGAAACTGTCCTCCCCATCATCCTCCTCAGTCTGATCTCCAGCTAAGAAGCAAGGGTGTAGTTCAGTTTATTTTGATTTATACTCTTGATTAGTGACAAGTGACAAACCTGACTACACTACTTACTCCTTTTGCTACAGAAAAGGTCTGTGTTTCAGCTTTGCAGGAATGACAGTCAAGTTTTATTATCCATAAAACAGAGTTGATGTCACCACCAGAATGTCCTCTCCCTTCATTGCCTTCACTTCCCCTGTTGAAATATAAATAACTTTATCCCACAAAGGTCACAAATCTACAGGAAAACCAATAAAAGAATTCATGATTCTTTACAGTACAGAGCACAACTACAAATAAATCCCACCAAACACCACAGTTGCATGTAGGATTGTGCTTTCTCAGGGCACTGGACACTACACACCACTCACTGCTCTGTGTCCACTCATCTCAATTATAGCTTTCAAATCTACGACACTTTTCCAGGACCAAATCCTCTACCTGAACACTAA
>JAWWEU010000091.1:70145398-70157037 GCA_035583155.1 Acropternis orthonyx
TGGGCTTTAAGGTCCCTTCCAGCCCAAACCATCCTGAGATTCTGTGATGACCCCACTGACATTTCCTATATTCCACCTATGTCCAGTGCTGTATTCCACCTATTCCTCTCTAGCACAGGGCCACCAGTGCAGGCACCTATCCATCAGACAGAAAGTACTTCACATTTATCCAAAGTCTTTGGTGGTCGTGTTGACCTTTTGCTAGAGAGCCTGAACATGTTATTAATTTAAATAGCCGGGTACAGTCAATTGCTTGTGTTTTTCCTTTAAGAACTTAAAATGGTTTGTTTATCCACAGCCAATATTAACCTTCAGTTGTGACAGCATCTGGCCTACAGGATCCAGTGCTCTACAAGGAGATATAAAGGAAATGCCTTTGACAGGGAGAGGAAAGCACAGCACGGCATTTAGCTAGATTAGGTTTTGGGGTTTTTCTTTTTCAGAACATTCCCATCACCATCACCTTTATTTAAGCTTCACTTTCAATCAGCTTTTTATTTTCTTCCAGGTGTATCCAGCAGCTCCTCTGGAGATAAGAAATTTGTGCGTGGGTTTTCTTTCACGCACTGTGGGTAGGAAGGTATGTGGGAACTATAATTCAGTCACTTTAAATCACATGTAGCTGAAGCTTGAAAGGAAAATAATAATAAATGGTTCAGATTGTCAGGCCTGGTGCAATTCTCAATCAATTAAAGCTTATTTTAGCACCAGGGCAGTTTATTTTTATAATGTTCTTCTGGCACTTTGATGCTTTCATGTTACTGTGTAGCTAAAAGGTCTTGCTGGGAACAAATTACTTTTGGTAAAGCATTTTCTGAACTGCAATTTTAGTTTCTGTCATATGACAATAAATAATATCTACATGAGCAAACAGCAGCAAGAAAATACCCAGTGGCAATGAGAGAGCAAGGCTTTGGACCTGGGTAAGGGAGGAATATAAATCTGAGGCTCAAGCACAATAAAACCACGGTTGTTTGGGCTCAGAGTGCACCAAGGTATTCTTCAGCACAGTGATTCAGTGTGTTGAGACATTCAACAGTGAAAAGCCACCAGTGAAGATATTCCTACATCAGCTTGCTGCTTTTTTCATCATCTGTTTTAAATTAAATCTTGTATCTGCACTTTAGAGCTTCATTTTGTGGTGTTGTTTTGGTTCCCATTCTGGGGGCATGGATGATACAGGAACACCCAAATCCATATTCTTACTCCTCCTCTGCAATCCATGCTGCACTTCACAAAATGAAATACGGTGTCAGGTTCACAGTGAAGGTGTCACAGGTCCAAAAGTTGGCTAATTGATGATGAGAGCTCTTCCCTGATGTTACAACAAAAATCATAACTAGTCCTGTTTGTGGGCCCTTGCAGTTTATGGAAGTAGCTGTCAAACAAGAACAATGCTGTGAGTTCACCTTCACTGGAATCACAAAGTATTTGCTTAATAGGAGGGACAATAATCACACTAAATTGTCCCTTTCCCCCCCACCACCCCCACTGTGACAAAGAGATTATGGAGGATACATCCTACACTGTTGCACATTGTCGTTATAAACTGATTCAAAACCTGCTCTAAAGTTTATCACAGAAAGAAACTAAAACCAAGGTGGAAAGGGTGTATGAGAAGAGTCCCTTACCTGGTTTTAATTTACAGATTTCTAGCCTCCCAGTTTCTCTCAACTCCTCCTTCAGGCCTGGGGCCATCCCTCACAATACACTGCACCAGGGAAAGGTTTTCCACTCACTTTTCCTGGCTGGAAAAATTCACTGTTTCAATACAAAGCAATAAGGAAACTTAAGGTCCTTTAGCACAGCACAGTCATCAAATTCCCTCTGACAGCTCATGCTCAGGTGCTATCCCCTCCCCTTGGGTACCACTACAGGTCTGCCTTGAAAATCCAAGGAAGCTGTAGTTTAGGGCGATACATGGAGCATCCATCTGCTCTGTGGAAAGGGAGGACAAGCCTTTTCCCTCAGCATTGCTCATTCCAGTTGATGAAGCAGAACTGGCTGGCGCTGCGAAAACCAGTGCTTTCACAACAAACACTGTGCTGTGGCACATGACCTTAGTCTGGATGGTCACCAGCTCCACAGGAATGCACGCCCTGCTCTGGGACACACACCTGGCAAACCCCTGCAACTTCTGACCAGCCCTGCTCTTGAATTCACCAGCTGCTGCCTGGAACCAGGGCATCGCCCTTCCCTAAAACATGCAGAAAAGCCATTAACTCTGCATTTCATACCCACTGCCCTTCTTTGCAATCTCCACTCTCCCATCACAGCACGCCTGTGCTCCAGAACTTAATGTGTTCCTGTTAAAAGTATTATCTTCCCAGAAACCAGAGGAAAGTTACAGAGCTACAGCAGAGCTACAGTTCAATGTTCACCCATGCTGATTTCAAACTACAGCTCCAGGAGTTTCATTCCCCATTGATTTTAACAGGTTACTAATATTAAATGTGAGAGCTTCAATTAAAAAAATCATTATGATTTTGCTGCTTTCGAAGAACTATCCACTCCTTTTTTAACATAACACCTTAAACTTTCTCCCAGTAGTCCAAAAGCCAAGTTCATCCTTATCCTCATTTAAGGGAGGACAACAGCCCTATCATTTGCTAATTAGCTGAATGTTTGGTTTCAGTTCCATGTTTCACCAGAGTCATCTGCCACTTAGTCAGCTCACCTCACACCTCGCATGCAGTACAGGTGAGTATCCTTACCCTCCTCAGCATCTCTTCCCTCATTTCTGAACTAGCAATCATAGCATTTCTTGCCCACGCAGGTGTATTGCAGGAGTAACAAGGACAACCTTCCAATTACTGCATAAGGCAAAAACCACTCTCCTGCCTTTTAACCTATGATTTTGTCAGTCTGAGGACTGCAAGAGCAGGATTGACCTGTCTGGGCACAGGATACACTTCCTTAAGCAATTCCTTCCTTGACATGCCCCAGGATCCTCTGGTTAATACAAAGTCATGCACAGCTCATGGGAACCAGGAAATCTTGGTATTAATGGCAATAAAAACAGATGTAACCGACTCCCACCACCAGTGCATGTGCCTACACCTACCAAAACCCTCCATGCAGTTAGCTGAGATTTAGTCAACACATTCCATGGAGAATAATGGGTCTTTTAATCCCAAGGGATCCCAAAGATACATCAAATGAGTCACAACCTGAAAATGCCTTTGTCTTTCCTGACTATAACGGGATGACCAGTTCAGTTGCAGCTGGGAAGACAGGAAGGCCAAGTGTGAAAACAGCATGGAAGCAAGCTGAAGTTAATGTCAAGTAAATAATGTAAGGAAGTGACTTACGATTGTTTTCCCCTTAATATTTAATCCAGTGGAAGTGCGTATATTAAATCGAGCGAAGCTGTCATAGAAAATCACATTTCCTGCAGCCACCTACAACTGAAGGGGGACAAAGCTACAGAATTTCACCTGGTTTTCCAGTTACACTCTGGCCCTCTTATTTCCCCCTCATAGCTACTGTAGATGATCATCAGCGAATGAATAAAACATACTTTCATGCGAATGGAACAACATGTGCCAGCTTTGCTGCTGGCATTCTGTCCACATGACTAGCACTCCCCTTTGCTAACCCTTCTTCCCACTTCTATTATTAACCCTCCTCTCACAGACAGAAGGAAGACAAGGCAAATCTGGGATATTTCTTTCCCTCCCCCTCTCCCCAGTAACATTAAAAAATGATCTGGGATGAGTAGAGGCTGGGATTTAAATTTCCAGACAACATAAAAAAATTGGATACTTTAAAATATCATTTCTCCTAGAATTGAAAGAACTTTAAAAGCAACAAAAGCAAAATAATTTGAAACTATTGAAAGAAAATGCCCAGCTATACAGCATGTATCTTTTGGAACTTCCTGCCTACAGGTAAAGTGCTTATTGTGCTTCAAAAACTCCTTTGATGACCTGCATAAAGGGTAAGAGCAGTGACAGCTTCCCAGACTGAGTACAAGCACTGCAGAACCACTGTGTGAGCCACTGAGACTTTCCTCTGCTTGGCTATTCTGTAATCATCTGCCAGGAAGGTGGGAGATAGGGACAGCTTGCACGACCTGAAGCACTTACTATTCAACATTTCCTTATTTTCATGCTCTTCACTAAGATGCCTGACCTCCAGGTTACCCCACAAGGATGACAGGGAATGATGACAAGAGTATAAAATGAAAAAAAAAGCTCATGTTTGCATAATTTGGCCCCTGGATGAAATATGAGAGTGAAATTGGAGAATCTGAAGATTATTAAGAGGCTCTTCCCTGGTTTTTAGGTTATGCTTCACCCTTTGGCCATTTCACTTGCCTACAGAATAAACACCACCTGCTATGGCAATAACAAATACAGCTTACTGGGGACAGGGCTCCTGGAGCACTGCTTTATTTGCTCAAAACACTTCAGGAAAAGGAATTTGAATGCCTGCAAAAACAAGTCTCCACTTGCTGCACCATTTGAAGGCTAGCAGAGAAACCCTCAAACAACAAGAAGCTAACAACTGGGGAAATGCCAGATTTCACTGAGTTGTGCCAGTGATGTATTTGGCCATGTATTTTCTGTTTGTACATCCCCCATGAAGTTGAATCATCAGGCAAATTCTGCTTAATCAGAACCTAAGACAGTACATGCTCAAATCAATGGGAGGCAATCTTGATTTCCAAGGAAGGAGGGAGAATTTAAATCACTTTATTATCAATTTAGACCTTTTTTTTTTTTTAATGTTCTCACAGCAAAATCTACAGCTCAAGTGTCTTTAACCCAGTCCTGCTACCACCAGTAATAGAGATCCCTTAATCCAGTGACTGGCCAAGCACCCACAAGCTTTTAAAGCCCCAGAGGAGACTTAGAACAACCCTGGGAAGCAGCCAGTATTACACTGGACCGATACACAGAATAGCTATTTCAAGCTCTTTTCCCTATTTGTTACCGTGCTGGATAAAAAGGCATTAACTAATTATTTTAATTGCACTTTTTGTAGTATTCCTCATGGGACCTGCACTGCAGCTGCCTCAGCTTGATCCCATCTGGCTGGGGGATGGGAAGCTATTATAAAATGTGTTTTCCCCAGAGTGAATAGGGCTTTCTGCTGCAGCTGTCTTCATGGAGGTGGTGGAGCTCTTGGAAACAGGTGTATTGCACGTAAATGCTCCCTGGCTTGAAACTGTCCATTAGGACTCCAGCAGGAAAACTTCAATCAGCCTCACAGGATCAAACCCAGCTGAACTCCCACCCCAACTTTTTCAGTGTGGAGGAAAACACACAATGATTACTTTTGAAAGAACAAACACCTTTGTGGGACTGATGCCTTGAAAAGGTACTTACGCATTTTCAATAGGAATTTCCTTAGCTTCTGAGGGTAAAATATTGCAACTTTTTGGAAGAGACATGAACTCGCAGGAGACAAATTATCTGCAACAAGATTCAGATCACTGGTGGAAAAATGCACTGTTAGGGATGGAGTCAAGGAAAACACCCCCACAGAAACCTGTTTAATCAAGTACAATTGGCAGCAGGTGTAGAAGAGAGATTGTGTTCTTTAGGGGACATTTTTTAGTGCAGATGAGTTTCTGCTTGGCTCCAAGTGACGTTGTTGAGTGTTCCCTACTCCCATTCCTGTTTCAGACCTCGTGAAAGGCTCTCTTGGAATCTCAAGCCCACAGGTCCTGACTCATTTTGCTTGGGCTCTGCTCTTTTACAGATGCTCAGTGACAAGCAAGAGGAAAGATGATTGGGGTTTTCATTAGTTCCAACCAGGCTATCACTGCTAAAAATCTGTATTTCCCCCTGAAAATCCTGCTCAGGTTAAAGCTGAGCTACATCACATATCAGGCACTGAGCTGGGTGTAATGCATTCCCAGAAGCTGGTCAGATCCCGTTTGTTCTCCAGAGGTTCCAACAGCATCATCATGCCCTGCACATGCTGCTGGCAATCTCTTTGTTCTCAGCTCTTTCAGGGTGGGCCAGAGGGTGACAATTCCCCCCTCAGAGGCAGAATGTGACAGCCAGAAATGGGTACCACTCCTCCATGTCTGATGTTAGGGAGTTAACTTTTCCCTCCTGTGTAATTTTAGTTCACTTTCTGGAGAAAAATAATAGATGTACCCAGAGACCAGAAAAGGAGCTTTGGGAAACATTTCTGTTTTTTCACTAAACAAATTCTGACAAGCTGAACATCCAAACTACAACAGCTCCCTTCCCCTCTCTGACCTTTGCCTCCCAGCTTGGGGAGGTTGTCAGAGGCCTCTTCTCCTCCCCTCACATTTTCTGTGTCTGCAGCCTGGTCTGTGCACTTGCTTGAGACACCCTGAGGTGGAACTGCATCTCCTGACTTGGAACAGACTAAGTTACATCATTATTTTATATATTTGGGTACAGATAGGGTTTTCTTTGACTCCCCCACCTCTGTGCAGTTGCCTAATGAATGTGCAGCATCTGTTTTAATAGGCCCTATTAAAAATAAAACAAAAAAGACCACTCTCACAAACACTTCCAATGAGCTGTTCAAGAGTACCTAACTTTATGGAAAACTTCATGGTGTTTTAATGGCTGAAGAAAACATGAAGCTGCAGCATTAAAAGCACTACAACCTGGCTTAAGCTGGAACACAAATGGAAAAATCAAACCTGTCCTGCTCTCAGCTACCTGTGTTTGCTATTGCACTGCTCCTTCTCTTGTCCAGAATTAGTCTTGGCATGGCCTTTTCATTATTAACAGAGAGGTAATCCAGTTTAGAATAAAGCCAGAAGAAAAAGAATTTAAAAGGTTAGTTTTTCATGTGGATCAGCTTCCCAGAAAACAAGGAGACACAAAAAAACCCCAAAAAAACCCAAACAACCAAAAAAACCCAGAACAACAAAACAAAACCCACAACCCAATAAAAGAGGGGAAGGGATGCTACACAGGGAGATGGAGAAGAAGGGGTGAAAAGACCTGACTCTTTTGGCAGCTGTGCTGGTTTCTAGCAGCTGAAAGTGTTTGCAAAATGATGGCCTGAGAAAGTGACTTGTGGCACTCTCAAGCAAGCCCTGCTGAAATCTTTGGACAGCACAGCACCACATCTCTCTGGTTTTGCACAGCACAGGCTCAGGCTGGTTTCCCAACAAAACCACTCCGTTCAAGCAGGTAGGAGGACAGAGACCTGTCACACAAGTGGCCACGACAGGAGACCTGAGAGCCACGTAGAGATGGAGGATTTTAACCACAGAAGAGCTGCTACCTCACTGTGCCACGTCGGGAGAGGGGCTTGGCCTCTCTTTGCCTCAGCTGGGAAAGCTGGTGGGGAGGGACGTCATGTGGCTGAGCTGGATGTTGTGTAACCGAGATGGATGGTGTGTAGTTGCTCGTGGGCAATTATGTCCAAAGTCAGAGCAGTGATGCTAGAAAGCTCCAGGCATCTCCACCAGATTCTGCTGGCCATTAATCCAGCAGAAGGCTGCTAATGGCATCTGATCTCTTTCTTCTTTGCTACTGCTATTTAAGGCCACTCTGAAGGGCACAAACTCTTCCCTATTATACAATGCAAGATTCAGGCAAAATAACAACCCTGGGCTTCAGAGAATGGGTTCTCAAAATGACAATAAACTAACGAGATGTGAACTTTAAAGTCTTCGGCTGTGAACTGAAAAGGAATAAACTCTTGAAAATCACGGATGCCTGATGATAAATGAAATATCATCTATTTAGAGTGGAAGAAGAATTAATCCATGACACTTCCACTACTAAAAACCTTTAGAACAACACTCTGGTTATGAGCCCCACCCACAGCAAAGCTCCACTGCACTGCAGCTCCTGTGTGCCCACCCAGCGTCCCTGCACATGGAGAAGTGCACAACATCCACTGGGAAGTTCATAACATGCCAGTGTGCAGCAGAGACTTTCAATATGGGTCAGAGAGGGATGTGCTAGCACAGGAAAAAGGGCATCCATCAGTGTGCCCTCACTTCATCCATACACAGAGAGCTCCTGGAGCAAGTCCAGTGGAGCATGGCGTGGATGATGAAGGGTCTCTGTGACCAGGAAAGGCTGAGGGAGCTGGTGCTGTTCAGACTTAAGAGGAGACACTGAGAGGGGACCCATCAATGTCTGTCAGTGTCTGCAGGGAGGAGGCAGAGGATGAACCAGGCTCTGCTCGGGGTGCCCAGCAAGAGGCCACAGGCAGGACTGATGCCCAGGAAGAACACAAGGAAGAACTTCTTCCATGTGCAGTGACCAAGCACTCAACAGAGACCAGAGCGGGTGTGGAGTCTCCCTCACTGGGGATATCCTAGAACCACCTGGACACAATCCATGTGCTCTGGGATGGCCCTGCCTGAGCAGGGAGGTGGGACCAGGTGGTCCCTTCCAACCTGACCCATCGTGTGATTTCTGTGAAAGAGAGGACCAGACCAGTCAGCCCAGTGGGACAAACTTTCAACATGCAGGATCTGTATCGAGGTTAAATGTCTTTCAGTTCAGCTTTTGGGGTGACAACTTTCAGTGAAGTTACACAATAACCAGCCCTGGCTATGACACATTATTATGATTTTTTCCTTCCCAGAAAAGATAACAGACATATAATTCACTGTCTGATTTAAAAAGGACTAACAACATAACCTGGAGCATTGACTTTGACTATTGCTCAAGTGCTGGCCTAATATCAGAGGGTAACAGATCTTTCTCAGTCTGGAGAATCGTTTACCATGAGCAAAAACAGAACCAAGCTATTGAGAGAGGCAAGGACTCTGCTTGTCTTGACACCCAGGCAGCTCCTTCCAGCCTCCAGGGAAGAGGTCACTTGACTCAGAAAGGATGGTGAGCATCACCACAAGGGTTAGTTGGCAAAGAGATGTTGCATCACTGTTGCTTGAAGACAGTGACGTTTAAATTGTGTCACTCGGCATGTGTACCGCTGCTTGCCTTCGTGTCTGTCCCCAGGGACTAATCTATGATCCCAGTATGATCCTTCCTGCCCTGCATAAGGAAAAACTCCGAGTAGAAAGTGAGGGAAGGAAGGTACCTGGAAGTCAGAGGCACAAACTGACTGACATGAACCAGCCAGACTGAAAAATCTCCCATCCTATGGAACCACTTCACTACAGGACAAGGTTAGGAACAATGGCTCAGGTCTGCCCAGATTTCTTAAAAACACATTTAAAAACATCTAAAAAATGGTGCATTTTATATAGACTAGTGAACATGTAGAGGGAAAACTAACCAGCTTGTATAGCAAGTGAGTCAAATTCAATTTTTCATTTGGCTTGCAATCAAACGATCAAATGATGCACCAAATCCTACCTTCACAGGTACACAGGGCAGCAGTGTAGTTGAGAGCAGAATTTGATTGGAAAAAAAAAAGGAGTGAACTGGCCATTTCAATCCCTGCTGTAAGTATTCCTGATTAATGCCAGCTGATAGTTTTAGAATAGTAGGTCTGAGGATTAAAGTATTATGTAGGCTGAAAACTCTATGTCACATCTCTAAAATTACTTTTCTTGGTATCGTTTAATACTCTGCATTCTCTTAGGATCAGTTTGTAGGTCCTCATTCACTAATGGGAAACTCCACCTCAGATCTAGTTATTATTTAGGGTTACTCACTCTCAGAGGCTTCTATAAGAGATTGTGCCTCCCCAACTGTGCTTCCTCGTATTTCTCCATTTGTACTCTTCAAATCCTACCTTAATTGTTTCCCTGGGAACCAGTGGAACATCCTACATGTAGATTACAGAGAACTACAAGCCCTATTCTTGTTTTACACTGCTAATTCTTAACAAAAAATACTAATGCAATGTCCATTCACTCAAGTAGCTTTACTGTAAATAATACAGTAGACTACAAGACAAAGAAAATTGCATTAAAAAAAAAAAAAAAGTACTCAGCTCCTTAAGTTCATGATCCAATGTCCTCTCTACATGTACAACTTCCAAAGGTCAGGCACTAGCCTGCTTTACCTGTCTTTGTTCTGTTTACTGCAAATAATAGAAACAAAATTTTCTGGATGTCACATTATACAGAAATATATATATATTTTTTTTTAAAAAAAAGCATATTACATTAGAAGTGGCAAATAAAAAGTCTGATTAACATACAATCTTGATAGCATTATTACATATACAAATCTAATTAAGGATATATTCTGCGGGTTTTTCCTGAACTGAATTTTTTTTAAAAAATTAAATACAGCTTCCCTTCTGGGAGAAGCATGCCCTGGTCCAGCTCAGAACATGAGTGTGGTACATAAAAGACCAGAATTCATCTGAATGACTGTTAGCTCTCTTGGTGATAGATCTGTAGAAAAGCTGTTCAGCAGACACCTGCTACAACCAGCAGATGAAAAAGGGCATCTCCAGACAAGTTTCATCTCTTTTTTGGGTAGGTAGTGAGGCAAATCAGCCCGTGGGTGTGCTCCTCTCTCCCTGCTGACTGCAGAAGTGCTTAAATGACCAACATTGACGTGACCAGCAGGTCAAGGGAGGTGATTCTCCCTCTCTCCTCTGCCCCAGTGAGCCCACACCTGGAGTGCTGCATCCAGGTCTGGGACCCTCAGCACCAGGAAGACCTGGAGCTGCTGGAGCAAGTCCAGAGGAGGCCACGGTGATGCTCCAGGGCTGGAGCCCCTCTGCTCTGGAGCCAGGCTGGGAGAGCTGGGGGGGCTCACCTGGAGAAGGGAAGGCTCCAGGGACACCTGAGAGCCCCTTGCAGAGCCTAAAGGGAGCTTATACAAGAGATGGAGCACAACTTTTTACAAGGGCAGAAAGTGATAGGACAAGGGGAAAGGTTATAACTAAATGAGAAGATATTTGGATCAGATGTTGAGAAGAAATTCTATCTCAGTTTTAATCCCAGTTTTGTTGTAAAGAATCAAGAGCTCTCTTCTAATGATGGAATTACAAAATGGTTTGCGTTGGAAGGGACCTCAAAGATCATCTCATCCCGCCCCCTGCCACGGGCAAGGACACCTTCCACTAGCCCAGGTTACTCCAAGCCCCATCCAGCCTGGCTTTGGACACTTCCAGGGATGGGGAAACCACAGCTTCTCTGCCCAACCTGTTCCAGGGCATCACCACCGTCACAGCCAAAAATTCCTTCCCAATATCCAATCTGAACCCCCACCTGCCATGACCAGGGACAATATTTTGAAGGTAGGAACTTCTGGACGTTCTCTATTCCTACATTTCACTGGGAGAAAGGACTACTCTGAAACTGTGGCAGTTTGCTCAAGATCTTCTCCAGGGAAGTTCTAAGTAACTCCAAGGAAATTCCACACTTTCTCCTAGGAGCCTCTTGTAACGTTGAATGAATGCTCCCATGAGTCCACTTAATAAATTTGCCTTGAAATTCTACAAAACTTTACTAATTTTTTCAGGACAGATTTTTTTTTTTTTCTATCTATGTAGTGCTGCCAAAAACTAACCAACACTGAAAATCTTATATAAAAAATAATCTGATACATGGCCCAGAAATTCTGGTGAGTTTTATGGTCTAGGACCACAAGCAATTTGCCTTCAGCCTTAACCGTAACCATTTTTCTCTTGGTCAGATAATAAAAAGTGCTGCAGATGGAATTCCTTTACCTAACTGTGCTGGTTTAAAGGTAAACCAGCAGGAGGAATGAGTCTAACTCACAAACAGATTACAAGTCAGAATTACA
>JAWWEU010000091.1:70170821-70182293 GCA_035583155.1 Acropternis orthonyx
ATAAGGACTCTGGCTCTTTATACCCTCAGCACAATGATGATGCAGTACTGGCTACAAGACTGAACCAGCTTCTTCTCTCATGAAGCTTCAGCTGCACTTTAACAAACCCCTCTTTTCAAAGTTTTCCAAAGCACAAAAATTGCCAGTCTGCTCTTATTTACAGTGCTCTAAAGAGAACAATTGATCACTTACACAAAATCATTTTTTTTATTGTCCCAGGCATATGGCAGCATATGAAAAAAAAAAATCAAGTATGTGCAGAAAGCAAGGACAAAAATAATGTATCACTTCAATTTCCCTCCTGCCTTTAGAATGTGTGCTGAATGGCACACAGCCTTTTCATTCTTCAGGCACAATTTAGGTGATTATATTGAATGTTTTTTCACTGAAGATAAAACCAGAGGGGGCTCAGTACAGCAGTCTCCACATCCACGACTGAAGGTGGTGCTGTGGAGGAGGGAACAAGGACAGTAATTGCTCCAGAAACACAGAAGACTGTGCTTTTAGTGAAAAAAAAAAATGTGGGAAGAGGAATGGTTAGCACCTGTAATAAGATTTTTGTAGGTAGCGTACAAGTTGAAATATACTTTGTGCAAGAGCTGTCACTTTTAAATGGAAAGGAGGTCATATAAAAATTAAAATACCCATGAAGATGGCATGCCAGCAAACACTGGGTGGTTTCCTCAGGGAGCCTGTTAACTTGGAAAATTTTGAACAGTTCTGTAAGGTTTGTTTTGCTGAACAGATTGGCATAAAATGTAAAGGAATAAAAGGCAGAGGGAAATAAAAGTTAATTTTAATTATAGATACAGGACCATGGCTGAGCACCAGATGTGTAAAATGGTCCTAACATTGTGTATTCGCATGCACACAGACGGGAGGAAAAGCTGGTTTTGTCACCAGCCATCGAGTCTTCAGAAAGAACTCTCCATGCTGACAGAGAACTGTGCACAGAGCTAAAGCTCGGGCTGCATAAATCCCCGCAAGTGCTGCTCGGCTCTGCAGAACAAGACAGCAGTGCTTGTGCTCTGCTGTGACACAACCAGGTTGTTTAGAGGAAGCTATTTCACATGTGCTTCACAAACCCTGGAAGATATGCTGAAAGGAAAATGTGCCTTTGGGTAGGAAAAGTTTGACAGCAAAGTAGCTCGACAGCATCTCCTTTTGTCCGGGGAAAAGGGGTGAATAAAGCAGCATTTTTCTTTCTCGGCCAAGGGAAGAACTTTGGTCAAACAGATGATTTTCTTTCGAATGCAGGTACTCACAAGGCAGCAAACATGTTGGGCTTATGGCCAGCTCAAAATGAAGTTGTGAAGTGTGTGGGCAAAGAAGATCTGGAGATGTAGCTTTTCCTCTGTTATGGTATTCCTTTGAGGAGCATGGTGCAGCTAATACCTTCTTTTCAATAAAATGAATAATGCCCTTGAGGCAACATAATTCTGAACTCCTGGCTGCACATTTATGACCACTGAAATTGCTGTTTAATTAAAAAAAAAAAAAATCCAACCTGCAGGCCAGAATTTCCACATCCTCACATTCTGTCCCTCTCTGAGTGCTTGCTCGTGCTATTTTATTATCTTAAGCATATTTAATTATATTGAACTTTATCCAATTGGGCAAAATACTGCAAGTTCTCCTTTGGGGCAGAAGCTCTGTAGAAAGTAATAGGACAGCATTTTTCCATGCTAGAGGCTGGTGAGGGTTTTAGAAAGGACCATTCAATCTGCATGACTGATACAGCCATAGTGCTTAATACATAAATATATATTATCTTTTTCCCATTCACAGTGTTTATATATAATAATATGCTTGATTTGATATTCATCTTTTCTGATCTTCAACTCTTAGGAAATATCACAGTATAAATTTTTCCCTTAGTTTGGTCCCAGAAGTTGGTGCTTTTCCATGAAGACATTCACACACTCACTCTGTGCTCGACAATTTAATTATCTAATATTTCTAAAATACGTTTTCGAATGAGAGTCTGTATTAAAAATGTGAAGTGCTCTTATTACTTTAGTGCCTTCCGTGACAGTGAGTTATTTTTAAAGGGATGTGATGTCATCTCTGCATTTCAACAGGGAACTGATCAGTCAGTTAACTTATTTTTAAAGGTAACTAATGAGGGGTTACAGCACCAAACCTAAATACCTGCTCCAAGTGAGGAATCAAAACTAAACATCCCCAGAGGGAAAACCCACTGTGGGGTGGCCCTTGGAGCAGAGCAGTGAACACCATGGCTGCCATGGAGCTGTGCCAGGGGGGATTTAGGTTGGATCTCAGGAAAAGGTTCCTCCCCCAGAGGGTGGTGGGCACTGAACAGGCTCCCCAGGGCAGTGGGCACGGCCCCAAGGCTGCCAGAGCTACAGGAGGGTTTGGATGATGCTCTCAGGGACAGGGTGGGATTGCTGGCGTGTCTGTGCAGGGCCAGGAGTTGGACTGGATGGTCCTTCTGGGTCCCTTCCAGCTCAGGGTATTCTGTGATCCTGGGTTTGGAAAGAACTAAGCTTTGGACCAGTGTCTTGTGGTGAGACTCACATTCCCCCTTTCCTGCGGCTGGGAGGGAGCACACACAGGAGCTCCCACCACACTGCAGGACACAGTGACTTCATCCCTCACCTTCTCCTTCACCAGGACTGGGTATTGACAGTCTGCTTTGCCTTTGAGGAATCCTCCCCTCCTCCTGAGGGAGGATTAGCTCCATGGCCACCCTTGGGGCTCCCCTGCATCTCCACACCTGTGCAACTGCTCCATCTCACACAGTAACCCGAGTTCCCAGCCATGGAAGAACTATTTGAACCCAGGGACACCACCGTCCCTGAGGTGAGGGTGCCGCTCTGTGCCCTCTGGCTCCTGGTATGCTGGGACCCCACTGGGGTCCAGGGAGACCACAGCCTCAGGTAGCACTGGTGGTCCTGACCTCGTCCCTTTCTGCCTACCTGTGGGACTCAGGCACCCTCTGAGCTTGTTTATTTGTTTTTATCCCCCTCACACACATATTCTTCCATTAGAAGGGTTCCAGGGAGGGTGTTGCTGGTTCTCCCTCCCCTCCTTTAGCAGGTGTGAGGAGTGCTCCTGGTCAGCGCAGGTCACGGGTTTGGATGTTCCTGTACACTTTGCCCAAAAATGTGTGCCATGAATTCAAGTGTAAGATTTGGGTTTCAACCCTGATCATCAGTGTTTAGAATAAGAGATAAAAGCACTGCTTCTGATGAGGCTTGGGAAAGGTTACGTGTTTGAGTGTGTGTGTTATACAGTGCTACAATGCACTCACCTTGAGGGAGAATCACAGCATCAGAGGTTAGAAGGTTATTAGGTTGGAAGAAACCTCCAAGATCCATGGTCTGACCTGCATCAGATCAGCATTTTATCAGGGAAATCAGTAAGTTAGAAACTCTGCAAGTTAGTTCTTTTCATTTTCTTTTGGTTTTCCCCTTTGCAAAACTACTCCATTATTTGTGAACAGGGTGCCCAGAGAAGCTGTGGCTGCCCCTGGATCCCTGAAGGTGTCCAAGGCCAGGTTGGACAGGGCTTGGAGCAAACTGGGACAGTGGAAGGTGTCCCTGCCCGTGCCAGGGGGCAGAATGTGTTGAGCTTTAAGGCCCCTTCCAACCCAAACCATTTTGTGATTCTGTGATTCTATGATTTTAAATCACTGCGCTTCTGGTAACGTTTCATCTGGTTTGCATCTCTTTTTATTCTAGGGAATGCTTGTACTTCCTTGCATTTATTGATAATTAATGCTATCACACCACTTTTTTATCTATCTATATTTATCTATATCTATATATCTATATCTATCTATCTATTCTTGTAATCTTTCAGTGTATTAATATTATTGTTTACTGAAATGGACATTCTAGTTACCCATGTCAGCTTCTGTAAGTGTTTTCATTTTATTTTGGTTTTCAGAATATTTGTTTCTGAGGTGAAGCACATAATGGTTCATTACAATAACAATTTGAATACCTTTAAGGGAAGGAGAAGGAAGGAGTCTAGTCTGGAAGCAGTACTGGTACCCAGGGATAAACATCACTGCAGCAGGGCCTACCCAAACAATGTAATGCACAGGTTAAAAGGAGCAAGGTCATTTTCTGCCTGTACTGGCCATGAAACTTGAGAGTTTTGGCAAAAGGGAAGTTCTGCTTGCAATAATGGGGTGATGTTTCTCACTTCTACAAATACTGCTTTAATCTTATTTATTCTTGCTTGCTGGAGGACACAGACAACCTTAAACCCTCTGCAGCAAGCATTTTAGAGAAAGATACCTTTGATCTGGTTGCTGCCCGTCACAGCAGAAGAGAAATTCTGTTACAGCTCTTTAATGAAAAACACTTAAAGTCACTGTTGATTTGTAATCTGACTTTGTGTTTTCAGCTGTATTTATGACCAAAAACCCTGTGATGCCAGTGCCTTTCTCTCTTATAGAGCAGCAAGGTCTGTTTTGGCAGCTGTGTAAATGAAGTGGTAAATAAAATGTCTGGAAATGGGTAGCATTTATTAATACATAATCCTGAGGTTCCTGCCAGAAGGTCTGGTAAAACATCACTGCTTACCACACGAGAACATCCAAGCCTGTTGGAGTAACACGTCCATGACCTTTACATTTAGAATTAGTGCAAATGGACACATGTAGGAGGCTTAAAATATGAGCAAGAAATAAACTTCTGTGGTCATCTCTGCTCCCTTGTCCCGAAAGAAAACAATAGTGTGGCCTGTGTGTATGAATGTATTGGACACTTGGGGACAATGGGGTAAACACAGGTTTCAGTTCAAAATGTGGTATCTGTGCATTAAATATTTACCAGAAATAATTTCACTAGTGCCACTAAGAAAGTGTAAAATTAGCAAAAACAAGGAGCAGGTAGGTATACTTCTCAACACTTTTTATTTCCATTATAAAATAACTGTAAATACCACACTTGGAGCATTATACTTAATTCTCACTAAGACTATCCGTTTTATTCTTTTTTTTTTTTCTCTAAATAGAAAAGCGAGAGAATAAAGAAATATTCCAAGGTCTCAAAAGAAGTATGGAAATGTTGCTGTTTGTGAGACTTTGGATGCCAGGACACCCTGGAATGTTCTAGAAAAGAAATATCATTGTTCCCTTAATGGGCTAAAGAATAGCCTGATGGATCAAATTCACAAATGAAGTGCCTTCATGTGAGGTGGATCACTGATGAAAGCATAAACACACACTGAAAACTGTCTTGTTTGTACAAAATTTTGTTTAGCAGCAAAAGAAGGGGGTGGGTGGGTTGGTTGTTTCAAGCAGAGTTTGAAATAGGCAAGAAACTATAGGGGAGAGTGGGGAAATAACACATTTTGGGGTAAAGAGTCCAGGCTGCTGCTAAGATACTTCTCATCTCTAGAAAGAACTTTGCTATTTTAATAGCAGTGTTTTTAATCCAAAATTTTTTTATCCAATTTTTTAATCCAATTTTTGTGAAAATATGTAATGAAAAAGTTGAATCTGAAGTTAGTATGAGAATGTGAGGAATACATATATCAGCAGTGTATCTGTTCTTTTTTTAAAAAATAATTTTTTGTTTCTTATATGTAAGCATATTTTGCAATATGTTGGTTTTTTCTTTTTAATAAATACCTTACCCTTGTGAGAACAGGTTCACTGTGTTCAGATGTGGTTACCAGCACCCAGGCTGTGCTGGAAGCTTTTGTTGGTGTAGCAATAGAAATGCATGGCTCATTTTATTTCTGTGTTATCTGAGACTCCAGTGCAGACTAGGAACCTATTTAGGTGTTTCTTGAGATGTATTTTTCTTCACTTGCACAAGGAGAAACTACTGACATAATATGTAATTTCTCGTTTGATTGTTTGCTATCCCCTACCACTATTCCTCCCCATTCTATCCTTTTCCCTATTGCTGTGAAGCACTTCCTGCATTAAAGGGATTTGCAAGAATAGCCACTCCTGTGACCTACAGGTGGCTCATTACAGACCGAAACAGGCTGAGATTAGTAACATCTCACCTGCCTTTGCTAAGGCGTCCTGTGCTTAATAGATAATTACCAGCACTTCTAAGGGTCAAGGTTTCTGGTTAGTTGTTGGGGTTTTTTTTCCTTTCTCGTTTGCAAGTGAAGGAGGTGAATTATTCTTATCAAGAGACAGAAGAATTAAGGAAATAAGAACTATTTCCTTAAGTGCTATAATTTGTGAGAGTGGCTTTAAATATTTTGCACATGGCTAATTAAAGTCTTTAAAGTAAGTGGCTTAAAAGTGGTCAAGCCTGAGCTGGACCACCAGTTTCTGGAGCTGATATATTGGCTACAAAAGGAGAAGGCCCAGGCTTTTCTGGAAGCCAGAAACATTTGGAAGTGTTGAGTTATTCTGAGTGGATTCTTCATTTTTGTGATAGTTGACATTTTGTGATACAAAATCAGACCTGTATTGTGAGTCGTGCCCTACTCTTGATACTTACAGAAACATGCCAAATATGTGGACAGATATTTCTAATACTAATCTTAAAAGTATGAATAACCTAATTTCCTCTTTAGATTATGAGTTTAATAATAGCAAAAGTTTAAAACTTCACATTGATAATTGTGTACTTTAAAAGGAAGCAATAGCTGATTTTCTTACTTTTTTCCTCCCTCTTCCAGGTGAATTTCATAGTAGAACAGAACAAATCAACCTTGTCAGGCATCTCAATGTGTCTGAGCGAGAGCTGGAGAAACATGATTCAGAGACACATAGAAAGAGCAAGAAAGATGTATCATAATTGAGTCTATGTAAGATTTTGTTTGTATCTTTCTTTACTTCCTGTCATTTTTCTTTAAAATCTGGAGACAGAAAAAGGCTTTGCTCAAAGCCTTGCATTTTGTCAGATCTCTTTTTAAGCTGACATGTGACTCAAGCTGTTCACTACAGAACAGAAGCTCACAGTCTTCACAGGGCAATAATCGGGGCAATATGGGAGTAGAGCTTTTAGGGGATACCTAATGACCAGTTGTCCTGCTTCTCACTATGGAGAAAGATGCTTTTGGGAAGCTTCCTATTAGTAACCTTCACTTTTAGGGGATTTCTTACAGAAAGCCACTGTGATGGGTTGCATCTTGTTACTATCACCTCTGCCTTTGATGTCAGCAATTGCAGATTTAACAAGTTTTTAAGTGATTTGGAGCATTATTCTATAAGTGTCTTACAGTGATACTGTGCTGTGACTCCTGTCTAAAGGTGTTGAGTTTGGATCAGGATTAATTACAGGTAAAGCAGAATTTTAGATCCTAAGAGCTCTAGAAATTGAAATATCGAAGCCTTTTTGTGGCCTTCCCTTGAATTACATTAAGTATTGGCACTATAATAGAGCAGGAATAGTTACCTGACCAATGCAACCTTTCAAATCGGCAAATTATGAAACATTATTAAATTAGCATTACTTTCTTCTCTTACAGGGCAATGTCTATGTATTACAAAGTCTCACACAGTGACTTGACCTCAATAAAACACTGTAGGGATGGTTTGGGTTTTCTTGTTATCTTCATTGACTCTCTTGGACATGCCAATTTCTTCTCTGAAGTCAGGGCAGCTCTCTCTGTCACTGATGGTGCCTTTTTGTGGTTGACTGTTTCAGTTAGAAATTGCTCTTCAATTAGAAAGGACTCAATGCATTTTATTTTCTTCTTCTTAAGAAAAAAAAATCATGAATGATAGAAGAAGCTTGTTTCTCTGAAAGTTTAACTTCTAATGATATGAATTCTGATGTGCATTCTTAGCCCATGGCATTTCCTGTGTTTTAAGGGATTATATCCACTTCATATCCAGCTTGTGGGTTGAATGTAGAGTAACAGAGGACATAAAGTCAATCTTTCACTAAAATCTTGGACAGTGGAGCTGCTTGTCTTTCTCCTCCTTTCATTAGAAAATAGAGCAATATGTGCAACTGAGAATGGTGGTTTGTACACCATCAAAATAACACCAAATTCCAAGTTTGGATTTGCCAGTTACCACTCTATCAAGCAGATTAGAGATCTTGCCCATATATAATGGAAGTTTTAACTGTGCTTATATTTTATCAAGAGTTTTGTGTACAGACAGAGACTATTCTGGGCCAGGGTGTTGCACAACATGTCAAATCACTGCTGATGATGAATAAAATGGGACCATGCTTTGCTGGGATTGCAGCTGGAGCTGGAGGAACTTTGCCAGTGTTTTGTGGAAAATGTCACTGTCATCACTCCCACACATGGAGAAGGTGAGACTGGACCAGTGGATGATATTATGGTAAAGAAAACTGTAAAACTTTGCTGTGGTTGAAATCATGTTTTGGAGACAATTGCATGTATTTATGGCAGTTCAGATCCCTGCAGCCTGAAGGAGCCATTCCTCCATCCCCTTCCACCCACACTGCTCCATACTCTTTCTTTTGTGGATGTTATTTCAGACCAACCAACTGGGGAGTGAAAGCAACTGGGAGAGAGGACAGAAATCACAAAGCAGGTTATCTTTCAGTGATACTTTCTCACTGAACAAAATGTGTAACCTCAAGCCAGTTTCCCAGTGTCATTCAAACATCAAATGTCAGACACTTGCCTGGAGCAAACTGTGAAGGGAAGCTGTGGGTCTTTAAAGCCAGAACATGGCTTTCTGTGCCTCCCTTTGCTGCTTGTCACTCACACAAGAAACGTGGCCTTTCTGCTATCCCTGACTCATAAGGCATTTAATTTGTTATTTTCTCATCTGAAGATGTAAGTCTCTGCTTTTCTACCAGTAATTATATCATAATGTGCTGGATATCTCTGAAATTATAGTTTGGTAGAAAGACAAACAGTATTTCCCATATTGCAGCTGAGAATTGTAAAACAAAAAAGCAAATTCAACCAGAAGTGTTCTCTAGTGGTTCAGCCGTTAAAGTAAGAAATTGTCAGAATTGGACTGCTTCAAATACTACTTTTTTCCAGCAAACAGGTACAAGACAGACCTTCTCATGAGGCTGTAGACCTGTTTCCCTTTGCTCAAATGTGATTGTCCTGTACTGGCTTGTTTTATTTTATGGATAAAACTGACTGCAGCTTCATGTAGTTACTGAAACAAAGGAGTCTCAGCCGGGATTTGATTCTGACTCTTAGATTCCGTCAATCTCAGCCATTCTTAAGTCAGGTCAGGCTTATCTGTGGGACAGGAATGAGCCACCTCTATTTTAATTGCCAGAGAAAGTTCACTAAGAATTCAGTTAATACTCTTTACAAAGTGATCATCCTCCAAATCCTACTTAGCACTTTACAGATATATTTCTGAAGTTTTTATTTTAGCCTTTCTTAAAATCATTCCCACTGTAGGGAGAAAAATGAGGTTTTTGCCTCAAAGCTCCAGCTGAGCATTCAGAGGAAGAGGGAGATGGGATGGAAACGCTCTGGGGTGGTGAGCGAGTATTACAGCACGGGTGGAGTGGCTGTAGATCCGTGTTTAGATACCACAGTGACACTCTGAGGATGTCGGTGGTGCATACCAGTGGATGCTCAGTCTGTGCTTCTGCAAAACTGAGCTTTCATGGGCAGCTAGGGACAGGAGTTTGTGACTCTTACAAAAGAAGTATTTGTACATTTGGGTGTCAAAGCACAACACTGAGAAAGGCAGTTGCCTGTCGTGCAGATGTGCTGTCAGAGCCTTCTCTGATAACCTGCCCCGTAAGAGCAGAGAGAGGAGATTCACTCTCACAGCCTCAGAACACAAGTGGTTTTATTGACCTGCATTATACATTCAAGATTATGGACCAACTCCAACCGTTTGATTCCAGCGAGCATTTCTGTGTATTTTAGAAACCTGAATTGTGTGTCTCACAACTTCCTATCAGAAGTGTACACGATTTCCTGTTAACTGAATTCTTTATATGGTGTGTGAAAGCTCAGTGTATTTGCTGGTCTTCTGAAGCCTTTAAATAAATTAACCTACCTTGACTCACTTAGCTCGTAGGATACTTCCAGGTTTTATTTTGTGTGGTATTTTAGCAAGACTTTAAAAGACACTTCCGGATCACAGGGTGGAGTAAGAGAATTCTTGACAGCAGCATTGTTTACAGGGTCTAGTTCCCCGTAAAAGCCTCAAAATCATAGAATAGACTGGTTTGGCTTGAAAGGGACCTTAAATCACCTTCCACTAGACCAGGTTGCTCCAAGCCCCATCCAACCAGGAAAAAATGCATTTTGAAGTCAAGTGTTTATAGTAAAAAACCCTCAAAAACCTGAACAAACAAAAAGCCATCCTTTGCCTCCCCAGACTTCTAGCAGTTATTCCTATAATCAAATTAGCCACCTTCTGCTATTTTAATCCTTGCTTAAATGTGAGACTTTGCAGAGTTGTTTTGGGGTGGGTTTTTTTTAAACAGCTACTTGGAAATTTGCAGGAGAAATTGATACTCAAATTCAAACTGGATGAATAAAAACAAACATCTTTAGGTGTTTTGATCCAGCAACTGGAAAATTCAGCAAATCAGCCAGTAGCCCACATGGAAAGAAGTTGTTAAGGACATTCTGCCAGCTGGTTCTGGATCTTGTCCTTAAGTAAACCCCTATTTTGTCTTGATTTGATTACAAGGGTGTAAGGGGAGACTTCTTTTAGTTTGGCAGGTTCACTCTTAGGAAAGCCATCCTTCTTCTAAAGTAGGTCCATACATTCTGTAGAGATTGGAAAGAAGGAGTAAGAACAATGTGAAAAAAGTGGGACAGAAGTAGAAGGCAGGAAATTTGAATGGTCTGTTTACCTGGAATAACATACTCTGTGTGTCACTAGATTAAAGATTTGTGTGTCTTATGTGTGAACACATTCTGATAGGAATTTGGAACTTCTCTATGAAGGGCCACCTGATGACAAAGCTCCTGTGGGTAAAAAACACAATCCCTGAACACCACAGGCTGTCAAAAATACACCACCCCTAGTGCACAGATGGGTAAAACTGCCTAAAATGGATTTAGATTAAGTTTCTGTGTTATAATTAGTAATCTGGCACTGTTTAGCAGGGTGTTGCTAAAAGAAAACAAGCAATAAAAAGCCTTGGGGTACCACACATGAAACTTGGGTTGCAGCGTGCTGATGTGTGGGAAACTACACTGCATTTATTTTAAATTCAGAGAATGTGTGGTTAAAATTAGCAGGAATGTGATGGAGGAATGCTGGGATTAAATTCTATCTCGCTTAATTTTGTTGTGAAGAAGACAAAGCTCTTGTCTAATCACAGAGTGGTTTGGGTTGGAAGGGACCTTAAAGCTCATCTTATTCCACCCCCTGCCACGGGCAGGGACACTTTCCACTAGCCCAGGTTGCTCCACGCCTTTGGACAAGGGCCTGGAGTGACAGAACAAGGGGAATGGCTTCCCACTGACAGAGGGCAGGGTTAGATGGGATATGGGGAACAAATTCCTGGCTGTGAGGGTGGTGAGGCCCTGGCACAGGTTGGGCAGAGAAGCTGTGGCTGCCCCTGGATCCCTGGAAGTGTCCAAGGCCAGGTTGGACAG
>JAWWEU010000091.1:70245387-70258400 GCA_035583155.1 Acropternis orthonyx
CCCTGGAAGTGTCCAAGGCCAGGCTGGATGGGGCTTGGAGCAACCTGGGCTGGTGAAAGGTGTCCCTGTCCATGGCAGGGGGTAGAATGAGATGAGCTTTAAGGATCCTTCCAACCCAAACCATACCATGACTTTTTTACTGCTTTTACCTGATTGGTAGTACAATGAGGGGAGTTATTCAAATGTTTGCATTGTATTCCTTTAATGAGTGAATTTCTCAAACACCGTTTATAGGTACTGGAAAGACTTTGCTTGCTAAGGCTGTTGCCACAGAATGCAATACAACCTTTTTCAACATATCAGCATCCACTATTGTCAGCAAATGGAGAGGTGACTCAGAAAAACTTGTCCGGGTAAGAATTATTCCTGCATTCATTGTAATTCACAAACATCAGGTTCCTTCCTAAAGAACTGGGGTTTAGCACAGAACTGGAAAGCAAATGATCCTCTGGTACTCATAATCTTTCCTGACTTAGACATGACTTTGTTCATACCTAGTTCTTAAAATGGGAATAACATCACTTCTGTAGAAGTCTCTTAATGGATCCTTGCTGTGAAACTTTGGTTCTCTGATGTAAGAGAAAGCAGATGTTCCGAAGGCAGCAAAGATCTTTGACTCACTGAAGAACAGACAGACAAGCAGACAAAACTTCTTTCTCCAAAGGGCAGATCCACATTTTTTGTGTCAATTTAATAGTCTGTTTTTTAATCTTGATTGGTCAAGCAGTTTGTGCTTGTTTTCACGAGGAAAAAAAACCAAAATAACCACTTGATTCATATCAAGAAAATCAGTCCATTTTCTTTCATTGTGATTCAGCTGACTTGTAATTTTTTTTCAAATCCTTATTTAAAAAAAAAACTAAAACCAAAAAAACTACAAATGGAGCAACAACATGAACACATGTTTAATCTCTGATAACAATTTAGGAGTTCCCAGAATCCTCTGATGGATCATTTTCTTCTATCCCATTATTCTCAGGGTACTCTGATAGGATTTAGCCAGAAAGATTTACACATAAAGACAGGATTACAGGGCTGTGTTCTTTATATCTCCTTTACAAACCTCTCAGAATCTGAGAGGATTCAGAGACCCTCAGGCTACCCAGAGGTTTTTATCAGCAGATATCCTTTGAAACATGGGTGCTGTACTTATCTTCCGTGCCAGTGGCTCTTGATGCCTTTTTGTGTCAGTCGATCTTTCACATTTACCCTTCTCTCTGAACAGGTGTTGTTTGAGCTTGCCCGGTATCATGCTCCTTCCACGATTTTCTTGGATGAGCTGGAGTCAGTGATGAGTCAAAGAGGCACTGCTCCTGGGTAACTGGTGGGGGCACCTTGGGGATTTGAGGAGGGGGGTGTAGTGGTTGTTTCGGCCGCAGAAGAGAAGTAAGAGTGAAAGACAGGTTGTGTGAGGATGAGCAAAGGGCTACAGGGGCAGCAAGTCTGTAAAGGAGGGACGTGCAGGCGTGTATAACCAGTGGTGCTGCACTTTAAAACAAGGGATTTGAAGTGGAAATAAAGGCAGTGGTGGGGGAAACAACAGATGGCTTGTTAGATGATTTTGTGACACTTTGGACAAGCTTAGGCACTGCAGAGTAATATGGAGTGCACACAATGGAATGGCATTTTCATTAGTGGGACAGATTTTGGTGGCATTCAGGGCTTTCAGTTGCAGGAATGGTTGAATATTATTATTTTCATCCAAGGGATGGACAGTTTATAGTTAAAAAAACTGATTGGAAATGTTAGGGATGGAAAAAAAGCAGGGGAGATGTAAAAGTATTGTTATAACCATTAGGAACCCATTAACAGTGGATTTTATGTACAGTGAATTACATGCTCACTTTTTTATTTGTTTGTATTATATGTTTACCATTTATAATAAAACATGTCCTATTGTAAAGATGCTATTTGTAATCATTCTCAGTTAATAGATACAAATTATGAGCCAATTTTTGCCATCATATATACTTTAAAAGCTCTCATTAACATCACTAGATTATATATTTTCATAAGGACTTTTATCCTAGATGTATGTATTTTTACATATCCTTATTAAACACTGAGTTGGCACCGATGTGTGGATACCTTTGCAGAAATAAACCATTAAACCTGAAGTGTGGATTTTGCCATCCTGATATTTTCTCTGGGCCTGATCCAGGAGTTTCCAAGAGCTCCACATATGGAACCAAGAGTTCCAGCTGGTTTTCTGCTAAGTTGATTCCCTGGATCAGGGCCAGAATTTGTAGGACTTCGCTTAAGGTTTTTTTTTTTTTTTTTTTTTGAAGAAGGATCCGTTCTGTGTGGTCTCTTAGCCCATTTTTAAATTCATGTCAGTACGGCATATTTTTCTGCTTGCTTTTGATAGAATATTTTGCAACACGCTGAATTCAGTAGTTAGGGTATCTTTCTGTGGCCAGTTAACATTCACTCCAGAAAAATGCCACCTTGAATAGGCAGGTGTGCTACTTATTTAATGGCAACTATGGTATTATAAAAATTCCCTCATATAGATCAATCAATCAATCAATCAATAAAAGCCTTAGCTGTTGTCCAATAAACATCAGCATTGAGCGAAGATTAATATGAAAAAGAAAAAAAATAAAAATAACTATTTTCTTTGGATTCAGTGAGTTCTTCTCACTTTAATGCACTGGAAAGTGTCCATTTAAGTAATCATTAGAAAGCTCGATTTTAATGCTTCGATGTTAGCTAATGGAGCTTAATCGTGGTTTGAACTGGGGCAAAACTGTGACAGGGGCTCAGTTGCTGTGAATGACACTGTATAAATAAAGATGATTAATGCACTGAGCAAATAATATTTCTCTGAATCTTGGTAGTGGTGAACATGAAGGAAGTCGGCGGATGAAAACAGAATTACTGGTGCAGATGGATGGCTTGGCCCGATCTGATGATCTTGTATTTGTTTTAGCAGCTTCCAATCTGCCATGGTAAGAGACCCAGAGAGTACATTTTGAATACATTTTGAATACATTTTCATGAGCTTCTAAGCGCAGATAAAGATTTTATTTAGACTTCTGCAGAAAAAGCCTTGATATTTGGTTAAAGCATTTAAAGATTAATTTGGAGCTTTTACTTTTAAACTCTTCAATTCTTGCTATTTGTGTCACATGAGAATAATCCATAATAAAGTGAACATATGCTGGGCCTGCAGCTGCTAATATTTAAAATGGAGTATTTGAATTTATAGGCAAGTTATTTACTATGTTTAAGCTAAGAAGGGTTTCAGCCTGGAACTCTTAAGGTGCTTAAAACATCTGGTGCTTAGAAAGATACTCCATAAATAGAAATGTTGGATTTTATTGGTATCAGATGTGACTTTAAAAAGTTGAGGGGCACAGTTCTTCAGTTTCCTTGACATAACTTAGCATATAAGAATCAACAATTTAAAATTGGAACTAGGGCATTTAATCACGTTGGTTCTCAAACTGGACAGGATGTGCATTGGGAGCAAGGCAGGCAGGAGAGGGAGGTAAGATTTGTAGTGTAACAACTCTGGATGCTTGGGAGAGGCCAGCATGGCCAATGTGTTTGCAGTTGCTGATCCTCATAGCACTGAGGTCTTTCTGGATGCCCATGTTCCCAAAGGCACACTGACCTAAATGGGCCTATTCCCCTCTCAAATGTAGAGGAGCACAAGCTAGGAGTCAGAAAAGGAGAAGACAGCAGTCCTGTTTCCAGGGAACTTCAAACCATGGTCTGGTAAGAGTTTGGTGGAGCTCAGTGGAAGGTGCTCCCAGGAAAGACCTGTGTGAACAGTGGGCCAGCAGAATTTCCTGTGGCAATACGTGAAATTTGACATTGAGGTGACACTCACCCAGCTGTGCAGTGTGACAGCCACAGAGCAGGAGCAGGGCACCCAAAACCAGCTGGGAGCCAGAGGGGGCACTGCACCCACAAACCACAGGCTTCAGTCATGGATTGTTTTTCATGATTAGTGATTTTTGGCTCATTCTTGTGAGGTTGCCATGGGGAGAAGTGCTGGGAAAGCCTTTCTGTGTGACTGGAAGGCTCTGGGCTGTCGTGGGGCTGCTGGGTGTGTCTGAGTCTGAATAATACGTAATGTGTATCCTCATCTTGCTTTTGAGTACTTATAAAAAAGCCTCAACTCCTAGTGCATGTTTTATTTTGTTTTTCACACAATTGCACCTCTCAGTCATGAGACACCTCCTGATGTTCTTTCATAATGACTTTGGTAATGTTTTATTCCTCTCCTCAGCTGATCCTCTTTTTGGCAGGCCTGGCTGAAAGGCCCAGGGAACAGAAAAAGAGAATTAAAGAACAGAAGTGATGTTGGTGCCTGAGACTTAAGGCTCAACGGTAGTATTTTCCATCAGTCCCATGTGGCCTGTAAGTCTGGCCCATTGATGCTGATAAGCCTTGAGTCCTTCAGAGAAGCAGGAGTATGTGGATCCCAAGTCTCCATGGCTCCATGGGCAGCTCTGCCACACAGTGTTTCCTGCACAATGAACAAGGGCGTGTTTGATCCAGCCCATCATCTTTCAAGAACCTCCAATCACAGCTGAAACTCAAAAGGAGGGGCCTAATCTATGTACCATCAGAGTAACTGAAAGTATTTTCGCTCTTCTGAATGTAAGAAAACTTTAAGGGGAGTGGCCTTTTGAGACAGGCATAGAGGCACAGGTACTGCATAAAACCAGGCAGTGTTACCCTTCAGTGCAGCTCATTAAAATTAGATAAATTAAAATAAATACCTAAGAACTCACTTGAGAATTACATAGTCTCAAACTGACGTAAAGGCTGGAGTTTCTGTCCATCACGGGAAGAGATCCAGTCTGCTTCCACCTACAAGCCCATCTTCCCCTCTGCGTTTCCTCTCTAATGCAAAACCTATTGTTTCCCATACAGTCAAGGAAAGATGCTCCCAGAGATGCCGGGCAGGCACCTCACCTGCTGAAATTCAAGTGCCAAAGTGGCAGCACATCCAGAGGCTTTCATCTGCCCCTCCCTCTGTGGCTTGCCCAGGGCACTAGGGCTCTTTAACTGGGAGAACAACTTTGGACACCTAAAGTTTATGCAGAAATTAGATGTATAAATTGGGCTGGTTCCTACCCTGGCCCCACAGTGTGAGTACAGAGCCATCAAAGGCTTTTATAGCTATAATAGCTCAATCTGTATGTTGGTTTGGGGGATTTATGTCTTGGACAAACTCATGAATTTAAATCATTACAAAATCCACCCCATTTGGTGTTACAGTATCTACATGTAAGGAACAGAGTGGAATTCTGTTTAATTATGTTCCAGTTATGTAGGAAAATGCTGAAAAAGAAATAACTGCTCTGTGTGTGGACAGTTAATTTTGAAAGATAATTAATTAATAATCCATTTGGCTCTTTATGGTTTGTTACTAATACACTGTAAATGTTTATGTTATTGCAGCATCATTGCCCTTTTTAGAGGGAGAAACTCTGAGCAGTGCATTGCACCTTTCCATCTACTCTAAAGTTATCCTGTGAGATAATTACCCATGCAGAGATTCCTGCATGTGTCCTGTTAACCTGTGTCTTACACAAGTAACAAACTCTTTTTGGGAAGGCATGTAAAAATCAAATAATTCAGTTTTGAGTGTTTTCCAGATTTCATTTTGGATCATTTTGTAATACTGAAGCGCTGATTTCTCCAAAATTGCTTCTTTGAAACATCCAAAATGATGCAGCATTTTTTGTTGTTGTTGTTGTTGTTGTTACGGTTGATCCAAAATTACAAGATTTCAATTTTGGGGGAACTGCCCCAAAAGAAAGCAAGCAGTCTGTGTTGGGGTGAGGGTGGCTGAGCTGAGATGTTGTGAGAAGCCAGCTCTGAAAGTTTTACCTGAGACCTTAGAATTTTCTTTTAAAATTTCCCTCTTTTGTACAGATTGGATTTTGCTCTTTCTTAAGCAAATCCAACCTGTGAGCGTACTGACTAGGTTGTTTGGCAGGAATGTTCTTACCACAGAGAAATTGCTTTAAGAAGTGGCTGAGTGTATGCTTAGAAAGGTGTTTTGTGGGGATGGAAAGCTAGTGAAAGTCAAGAGCACCTTACACTGTCATTGAGCTCACCAGCCTCGAGGTATTTGGGAATATCTGCCTCCAGACAGGTCAGCATGGTTTGAACCTCTCTTAAGATCCCAGCTGTATATTTGCAGACTGTTTTTGTGAGTAATAGGTGACATTTAGTCCCACTGTCAGGCCCAGACTTCAGCTCCATAAGAATATTTAATAAATTTTCAAAATACCTAGTGCCACTGTGGGAGGTTGTGGCTTCATAGGACAGCCTTGTGCTCTTACAAACATTTGGTGTTAAGCTGGATTTCAAGAGATTTGTTTAACTTGGATATTTATTGATCATGGAAAAAATTGGTACCAAGCTGCTTTTAGATGAATGAAAAGAAGCCTAAACAAAGCTCTTTACACTGCCCTAAGCTGCACTGCAGCTATCGATCTTCCTCTAGCCAGTGCTTGCTGCCCAGCTCTGCTGTCTGCTACTCATCAGCAAAGCATTGCTATTGACAAATTACTTGCTGAAATGATTCAATGTAATTAAATAAAATAAAGGCCTCGTTAGTGAAGGAATAAAATGATCCTTAATCACGTAGTGAATGTTTCCTAATGAATTAGCACATTTAATTCAACTTCCACTGCAGTGCTGCTTTCTCTTCCCTCCCCACCCTCAGGGTGGGTGCAGTTTGGGTGTGGGCTGATGGACTCTTCCCTTCCAACCCAAGCAATTCTGTGATCCTGTGATGCCTCCTAATGTTAACCCGGGGAGCTTCAAAAAGTCACAGACTCTTAGGGGTCCTATAGAGCTTTGTGTGTCTCTTCAAAAGCATCTTTAAGTACTTTTATTGGTTGTTGTTTAAGAAAATATTTTGGTTGGCTCAGTGCTTATTTTTCTGCTCTGGTTAATGCCATTTAACCTTGCCTAACAAAACAATTTAGCAAATAACATAAACACTTAAAATAACAAAAATAGTATTTCTTTATTTTGCTCTTTAGCCGACAAGCCAAGTTGTTGTAACTTTTCTTGATACATAGGGTTGGGCTGGGAGGGACCTTAAAGTTCATGTCGTTTCACCCCCTGCCATGGGCAGGGGCACCTTCCACTACCCAGCTTGCTCCAAGCCCCGTCCAGCCTGGCCTTGGACACTCCCAGGGATGGGGCAGCCACAGCTTCTCTGGGCAAAACAAAGCAACATCATATTTACAGAACATCAATAGAGAGCCCATGAAACTGTGATCTTGGGGGAACGTGAAGCAGGAGTAGTCATGGAAAACTTCATCATTTGGAGTATTTTCAGGGTATTTGCAGAGACTAGCTGTGGTTGTCCTTTGCCTACAAGTGCTTTTTAGAGTATCTGCGTGGGCACTTCCAAAACCCTGAGAACTTTTGCCCTCTTTACACAGAGGATGTTAATATGGGTAAAGACCAGCAAAGGAGCTGGTCAGCCAGAGCAATTATTTCCAGCTTAGCAAATCAATTTTGGGAACTTGAGGTGAAAAATACATTTGAAATGTGCGCAGGTGGGTGTGGTTCTCTGTCTGTCCTGGCGGGGATCCTGTGGTTATTGCACTGAATGTTGGACAGCACCTGAAACAGCCTAAAAATAATAATAATGCGAATACACTGACAGCCATTGATGAACAAAATCTGGTATTTACATCTGAGGTCTTGCGGAGAAGTACTGGGGTGGATCTGAGCGAATTCGTGTTGTTCTCTGGGTTCCTATTGATCTGGCTTTCTGATCTTTGTGTTCATTGCCCCTGGCTTAGTGCACATGGAACTAGGTGTCCCAAACTGAGACGTCCTTTCTGGGGAGAGGGAAATTTCTGCTCCTTAGGGCTTCTGTCTGCACAAGATCCGTTGAAGTGAGTTTCCCCTAGATGAAAGCTTCTTGGTGGGTATGAGGACTGAAGTATATTTTAAACTGGAATAATGAGTCTGTGACTGAATGGGGCCAGTAGAGAAAGATTGGTACAGAACCTTTCTCATACCCTTTTTTCAGGCAAACCATCTTTATCAGTTTTGATATTCACAGAATCATGGCTTTTTGCTCACTTACACATTTATCTAGCCTGTCCACCCCTTCACATAATCCTTTTCATAAGGATAATATCCTTTGTGAGTGTATTATTTATAATTTATATTGCAGGAGCAGTCTCAGATCAGCGTCTTGTTCTGCCGTGATACACGGCCTCACATCCAAGACCTTCATACTGAGCATCCCCTTACTAAGTAGCAGTTAATTAGTCCTGACGGTGCCCCAGACAGACAATCTGTAGTGTCTCCTTAATAGCAGAGGGAGAAAGGGAGAGGTTGTTACTGATGAGACATGGAGCAGATGAGTACCACAGCCAGGGATGGAAACTGCAACTTCTGATTGCTATTGCTAATCCTCAGTGTCACAAGGCAGTGTATCACTGACATGCTGAACAGGAATACACTGGATAATTAACCCTTTTTTTTTCCTTCCTGGCACATTAAAATGCCAGTCCCTGCAGCGAGGAGCTTGCTGTCAAAGCCACCTCTCCAGCGGGAGACACGCTGATACGGTTCCTCTCCCCCCTTGCTCGCAGGGAGCTGGACTCTGCCATGCTGCGGCGGCTGGAGAAGAGGATTCTGGTGGACCTGCCCAGCGAAGAGGCTCGGCAGGTGATGATCCAGCACTGGCTGCCCCCTCTGAGCAACAGCGGGGGTGTGAAGCTGAGGACGGATCTGGATTACAGCTTGCTGAGTCAGGTGGGCAGCACTGCGGCAGGGACGGTGGTGGAGGCAGTTCTGGGCCAGACCTGCAAACGAGGAGAGGGACAGCACTCTGGTGAACAGCAGCTGTGACACACAGGGCTGGGGCACGACCGAGGCTCAGCCCGAGGCTCCAGAGGGAGACTGGCAGGACACGGGGCCGAGCCTGACACATGGAAATCGCTGCTTTCACACAGCTCTGCCTGCAAAATGGTGTGTTCTGGTCCTCTCTGTTGGGCCAGCTCTTCAGCCTTAAATACAGGGAGACTTCCAGCAACAGTACATTTTATCACTGTTCTCACCAAGCTGAGAGCACTTCCAATTCATCGGGGTAATGAACAGTTAATTGTGTAGGGAAGGTTTGTCACAGCATCTCTGCTGCAGGAGAAAAGAGCATTTGACAGTGAAAAGATTCACTAGGTACCAGGCTTTCCTCATTTAGCCCTTTGCCACATCTTGAATTCCGTGGAAATAGAGTCACAAAATCCTAGAATCGTTTGGGTTGGGAGGGACCTTAAATGGGCAGGGATGCCACTCAGTAGACCAGTTTGCTCAGGGACCCAAACCCTAAATATATTACAGTTGACCCAGTTGACTCATTTTGCATCTATTCATAGAGACAATGCTGCTCAGTTTTGGGTTAATAAATGCTAATAAGGAAACACAGTTATTTTACTAACAGGAAAGGTGGGGATGGACACAGAAAGGTGGTTTTTATTTGACCTGCAGGAAATTGGGGTTTGGAGAGAAAATGCCCAGTATTTTCCTTGCTCCTAGAAGGTATTGTAGGCATTTAAACATAATTTTGAGGGGAGAATGCACATAAAAATAAGTATGTGTGTGTATATACAGATATTGCAGAGAACAGCAGACTTCAGAAATATTTTCTATAAATACATATGCAATATATATGCCTGTAAATGCCATTCCTGTGTGATTTGTAAGCTGTAATGCATCATTCTGTTCCCATCACAGGAAACGGATGGATACTCTGGCTCAGACATAAAACTCGTGTGCAAGGAAGCAGCCATGAGACCAGTGAGGAAAATATTTGATGCTCTTGAAAATCACCGGCCAGGTACCTCAGCTCTGAGCACAGAGTGTGAGCTGGGAAATGCTGATCTGCTGGTGTAACTCTACGAACAATCATGTTAACCCCAGCAGGTGGAGCTCTGATATCTGCCTGGAAAACTTTTAAACTCTACAGATCTAAAACATCTAAATTTCTGAAAATCAGGCCTTCTTTTAAATCGGAACTCCTTGCATAAACACATTTTCTTTATCTCACTATGTTTATTCTGTTGTTTCCCTATATTAAGTTTTGCATTAGGCAGGGACATAAAAGAATGTCTTTTGGTAATAATAACAGTATTTATTCAATTCTCTTCTCTTTAGGTAACAGTAACTTGTCTGTGATCCAACTGGACACAATTACAACAGCTGATTTCCTGGATGTGATTACCCACACCAAGCCATCTGCAAAGAATCTAAGCCAGAAGTACATGGCTTGGCAGAGAGAATTTGAGTCAGTTTGACAGAAAACATTCCCCAAAACTTCCAGGACTTCCAGAGTGGCATCTCCTTGCCTCCAAAGGATCAAATGGTGATGGGGAAGGAAATGCTGTTGTCTCAGGGAAGAGAATGCAGTGACAAGTGTCAGAGGGTGGGTGGAAGGGTGGTGGTTATTCTTTATTAACCATTTCAATGACCACCCAAAAAACATTCTTCATGGTATTAATGTAATGTCAGCTTCTATGCAACAAAGCCTCCAGCCTCAATTTTTTACATAAAGACTTAAAAGATTGATTGCTTCTTGGTCTTGATTCATGACAGCTCCATACAGGTTTGGGGTAGAACTGGAGCAGAAAGTTTAAGAACAGTTAGACAGTTACTGTAATTCTCCATTCCTGATACTCACTAGAGCATCACAGTCAGTGTAGCTTTACCTTCTTAATGAAACATGAAACAGGGGTTTTCAGTGAAATTCAGGATCTTAGCAGGGCTATGTAGATTTGGTTAGTTTGTCATTGTTTTCAGCTGAGTTCAAAGCATTGATGTGCCAAATTTGTTGCTTTCCTGTTGGTCTGGGGCATTTGCAAAGTGGAAAAGGCAAGGAATTAGAGGGAAGCTGTAGAAATCAGCAGATTTGGGCTAATTAACTAGAAATTTTATTGGTGGTTACCCACTGGTTCACATGAAACAGAACCAGAGAATCCCAAACGGTTCAGGTTGGAAAGGAACCACGGTGGGTCACTGGCCTCACCTCCCTGCTCAGGCAGGGCCATCCCAGAGCACGTGGCACAGGATCATGTCCAGATGGGTCTGGGATATCCCCAGTGAGGAGACTCCATGGCTTCTCTGGGCAACCTGTTCCAGTGGTCACTGCACAGCAAAGAAGTTCTTCCTCATGTCCAGGTGGAACTTCCTGCTCTTCCTCTTGTGCCATTGCTGGGCCCACTGAGCAGAGCCTGGTCCATCCCTGATCCCTCCCTGAAGGCACTGACAAACATGGGGAGGTCCCTCTCAGGGTCTCCTCTGGAACCTGAACAGCACCAGCTCCCTCAGCCTTTCCTGCTCACACTGATGCTCCAGGCCCTTCAGCATCTCCACAGCCTGTCCTGGACCCACTGGAGTTTTGGAGTCTTTGCAGTGCAGTGGTAAATACCAGCAGAAACAGGTTCAGAATTGCTAGCACAAAACCAGATGCGTGGATTTATCCAAAACTGTATGTCAGTGTGTGAGGGCACACAGAACCTAAAGATGGCTTCTGTCCTGAGGAGTCTCTTCTCCCAGGTGACAAATGACCAGACAAGAGAAAACAGCCTCAAGCTGTGCCAGGGAAGGTCCAGGTTGGATATTTGGATGAACTTCTCATGGAAAGGCTTGTCCAGCCCTGGCAGAGCTGCCAGTCCCCATCCCTGGAGGGATTTCAAAGCCATGTGGATGTGGCATTTGGGGACATGGGTTAGTGGTGGCCTTGGCAGTGCTGGGGGAAAGTTGGACTGGATGATCTTTGATGATTTTTCCAACCTAAACAATTCTGTGATTGATTCTCATGTTTCTACTGCAAAATCTGCTCCATCCACATGCTGGCTGTGACAGAGATTAAATCTGAACACAGTAACCACCCTCCCAGTGAAGCTGCAGAGAGACACTGTCACATGTCAGGAAATTCATTCATCACGATGATTTTGTTTAACAAGAATGAGTATGGCTCATTAACACAAAACTGTATTTTCAATAAGGTTAGTACTCCAGTAATGCATAATTACAATCTAATAATTTAACACTCAGGAGCACTGTAAAACAACTGTAAAGGACTTTGATTATTACAGTTTGCAAATGGACCAGAAAAGCCATTTACCATCATTACAAAGTTGGTTCATACTGCGGGATGTAGTGCACAGGAAAATCATGGCATGCTACAGAATTAAATTTCATTTTACAGCTCTGCTAACCAACTGTAAAAACTGGAATCTGTCCCCATGGCTCATGAAGGATTTTTCCCATAACATTAAAAAGAAACAAAAAAATCCCCAACAACAGTGAAATTTTGCAACTGCAGCACTAATAGGACCCTGCTGAAGCCTAATTTTAAAAAGTCACAGTCTCTGAGGCATTTAATACCAGAGTTTTGTTTCTGTATCATTCTTTTTAATAACAGCATCTAATTAAAACATCTGTAAAATGCTGACAGTTTTTAATTTTATGTAAAATTTGAAAAACAACAAGATCTGCTGTAATGAGAGGAAAGACAGCCATAGTAGTTATTATTAAGCAATGGTGGTATTTTAATTTAAAAGTCACTTCTAAATGTGCATAATCTCTACCTTTAAGTAAGAGCTCAGTGAAATCACTACAGGCCAACTAAGGCTCTGTTACTGTTGGTATTTTCAGTGCATGTTTTCAGTTTAGCTCATTCTGCAGGAAGTGACACTTTCCAGACAGGGGTTTTCATCAGGTATTTCCTGAAAATAAAGAGAACTCTGCCACGCTGTCTGTGTGAGACTGTGCTGGGCCCACACTCTGCCCCTCACACCCTGGACAGGCTTCCGATGCCACACGTGCATTGATCTCACGACCTTAATTTTTGAAGCAAGAATGAAGGAAATGATGTGAAGCAGACGTTTCCTCAAACCAGGTATTCCCTTTCTCACAGCATGCGCTGTAGGATGTGTTCCACTGCCTCTGGGAAACTCGCACAGGTTAGGTACGGAGCCGGACTGATTTTGTCTTCATCTGCAGGTCGG